>JAZDUA010000039.1:957500-1195000 GCA_038098605.1 Gryllus longicercus | reverse complement strand
GTGGTAGCGTGGCCGAGTGGTCTAAGGCGCTGGTTTAAGGCACCAGTCTCTTCGGAGGCGTGGGTTCGAATCCCACCGCTGCCAGATATTTTCCCTTCCATTTACTAGGATGTTCCATAATTAGCATGTGTGATTTTCAATCGTAAGGGTGGTAGCGTGGCCGAGCGGTCTAAGGCGCTGGTTTTAGGCACCAGTCTCTTCGGAGGCGTGGGTTCGAATCCCACCGCTGCCAGATATTTTCCCTTCCATTTACTAGGATGTTCCATAATTAGCATGTGGGATTTCAATCGTAGGGGCGGTAGCGTGGCCGAGTGGTCTAAGGCGCTGGTTTAAGGCACCAGTCTCTTCGGAGGCGTGGGTTCGAATCCCACCGCTGCCAGATATTTTCCCTTCCATTTACTAGGATGTTCCATAATTAGCATGTGTGATTTTCAATCGTAAGGGTGGTAGCGTGGCCGAGCGGTCTAAGGCGCTGGTTTTAGGCACCAGTCTCTTCGGAGGCGTGGGTTCGAATCCCACCGCTGCCAGATATTTTCCCTTCCATTTACTAGGATGTTCCATAATTACCATGTGTGATTATCAATCCTAGGGGTGGTAGCGTGGCCGAGCGGTCTAAGGCGCTGGTTTTAGGTACCAGTCTCTTCGGAGGCGTGGGTTCGAATCCCACCGCTGCCAGATATTTTCCCTTCCATTTACTAGGATGTTCCATAATTAGCATGTGGGATTTCAATCGTGGGGGTGGTAGCGTGGCCGAGCGGTCTAAGGCGCTGGTTTTAGGCACCAGTCTCTTCGGAGGCGTGGGTTCGAATCCCACCGTGGCCAGATATTTTCCCTTCCATTTACTAGGATGTTCCATAATTAGCATGTGTGATTATCAATCGTAGGGGTGGTAGCGTGGCCGAGCGGTCTAAGGCGCTGGTTTTAGGCACCAGTCTCTTCGGAAGCGTGGGTTGGAATCCCACCGCTGCCAGATATTTTCCCTTCCATTTACTAGGATGTTCCATAATTAGCATGTGTGATTATCAATCGTAGGGGTGGTAGCTTGGCCGAGCGGTCTAAGGCGCTGGTTTTAGCCACCAGTCTCTTCGGAGGCGAGAGTTGGAATCCCACCCCTGCCACATGTTTTCCCTTCCATTTACTAGGATGTTCCATAATTAGCATGTGTGATTTTCAATCGTAGGGGTGGTAGCGTGGCCGAGCGGTCTATGGCGCTGGTTTTAGCCACCAGTCTCTTCGGAGGCGAGGGTTGGAATCCCACCCCTGCCAGATGTTTTCCCTTCCATTTACTAGGATGTTCCATAATTAGCATGTGTGATTTTCAATCGTAGGGGTGGTAGCGTGGCCGAGCGGTCTAAGGCGCTGGTTTTAGCCACCAGTCTCTTCGGAGGCGAGGGTTGGAATCCCACCCCTGCCAGATGTTTTCCCTTCCATTTACTAGGATGTTCCATAATTAGCATGTGTGATTTTCAATCGTAAGGGTGGTAGCGTGGCCGAGTGGTCTAAGGCGCTGGTTTTAGCCACCAGTCTCTTCGGAGGCGAGGGTTGGAATCCCACCCCTGCCAGATATTTTCCCTTCCATTTACTAGGATGTTCCATAATTAACATGTGTGATTATCAATCGTAGGGGTGGTAGCGTGGCCGAGCGGTCTAAGGCGCTGGTTTAAGGCACCAGTCTCTTCGGAGGCGTGGGTTCGAATCCCACCGCTGCCCGATATTTTCCCTTCCATTTACTAGGATGTTCCATAATTAGCATGTGGGATTTCAATCGTAGGTGTGGTAGCGTGGCCGAGCAGTCTAAGGCGCTGGTTTTAGCCACCAGTCTCTTCGGAGGCGAGGGTTGGAATCCCACCGCTGCCAGATATTTTCCCTTCCATTTACTAGGATGTTCCATAATTAGCATGTGTGATTATCAATCGTAGGGGTGGTAGCGTGGCCGAGCGGTCTAAGGCGCTGGTTTAAGGCACCAGTCTCTTCGGAGGCGTGGGTTCGAATCCCACCGCTGCCAGATATTTTCCCTTCCATTTACTAGGATGTTCCATAATTAGCATGTGGGATTTCAATCGTAGGTTTGGTAGCGTGGCCGAGCAGTCTAAGGCGCTGGTTTTAGCCACCAGTCTCTTCGGAGGCGAGGGTTGGAATCCCACCCCTGCCAGATATTTTCCCTTCCATTTACTAGGATGTTCCATAATTAGCATGTGTGATTATCAAACGTAGGGGTGGTAGCGTGGCCGAGCGGTCTAAGGCGCTGGTTTTAGCCACCAGTCTCTTCGGAGGCGAGGTTTGGAATCCCACCGCTGCCAGATATTTTCCCTTCCATTTACTAGGATGTTCCATAATTACCATGTGTGATTATCAATCGTAGGGGCGGTAGCGTGGCCGAGCGGTCTAAGGCGCTGGTTTTAGGCACCAGTCTCTTCGGAGGCGTGGGTTCGAATCCCACCGCTGCCAGATATTTTCCCTTCCATTTACTAGGATGTTCCATAATTAGCATGTGGGATTTCAATCGTAGGTGTGGTAGCGTGGCCGAGCGGTCTAAGGCGCTGGTTTAAGGCACCAGTCTCTTCGGAGGCGTGGGTTCGAATCCCACCGCTGCCAGATATTTTCCCTTCCATTTACTAGGATGTTCCATAATTAGCATGTGGGATTTCAGTCGTAGGTGTGGTAGCGTGGCCGAGCAGTCTAATGCGCTGGTTTTAGCCACCAGTCTCTTTTCGGAGGCGTGGGTTCGAATCCCACCGCTGCCAGATATTTTCCCTTCCATTTACTTGGATGTTCCATAATTAGCATGTGGGATTTCAATCGTAGGTGTGGTAGCGTGGCCGAGCAGTCTAAGGCGCTGGTTTTAGCCACCAGTCTCTTCGGAGGCGAGGGTTGGAATCCCACCCCTGCCAGATATTTTCCCTTCCATTTACTAGGATGTTCCATAATTAGCATGTGTGATTATCAATCGTAGGGGTGGTAGCGTGGCCGAGCGGTCTAAGGCGCTGGTTTAAGGCACCAGTCTCTTCGGAGGCGTGGGTTCGAATCCCACCGCTGCCAGATATTTTCCCTTCCATTTACTAGGATGTTCCATAATTAGCATGTGGGATTTCAATCGTAGGTGTGGTAGCGTGGCCGAGCAGTCTAAGGCGCTGGTTTTAGCCACCAGTCTCTTCGGAGGCGAGGGTTGGAATCCCACCTCTGCCAGATATTTTCCCTTCCATTTACTAGGATGTTCCATAATTAGCATGTGTGATTATCAATCGCAGGGGTGGTAGCGTGGCCGAGCGTTCTAAGGCGCTGGTTTAAGGCACCAGTCTCTTCGGAGGCGTGGGTTCGAATCCCCCCGGTGCCAGATATTTTCCCTTCCATTTACTAGGATGTTCCATAATTAGCATGTGTGATTATCAATCGTAGGTGTGGTAGCGTGGCCGAGCTGTCTAAGGCGCTGATTTTTAAGGCATCAGAGTTGTTCGGCGGCGTTAGTTCGTATCCCACCGCTGCCTTAAATTTCAATTCCATTTCGTTGGATTTCTCGTCGTAGAGTATGTGAATTTTGCATGTGTCCACGCGGGATAATGCGTTGGTTGAAGGTATTAGAATCTGCGATGCCTGGGGTTCGAATCGCATTGCTGTCAGACATTTTCTCTTCACTTTTGTTGGATAAGTTGAGCTTGGTTTACGTAGTGTCTTCTCTATGGTCCTACGAGATATCCCGTCGATTAGACACCGAATAGCAGTGTGTTTCTCTTCTCCGGGCCGTGCGGTACTAGAAAGTTGTGCTGAAAGAATTCTAATGAAGATAGTATTGTTCAGTGAGTGAACGTTGATGTTGCAGTGGAACCCAAGCGTTGTCGTTGGATTAGTGCATGGCATTCGATATCATTTTATCCACAGTGATTACATTCAGTAATTCTGTTGTATTATTAATCGACAATGAATTTGTGAGTCTCGTCGGAGTTGTAGTTCAACAAAACTGGCAAATCAGGCGAAGGTATGGAATGCAACACTGAGGCAGTCCTTGTTCTGCCGCACCGTGAAAGTTGGCAACTCAACTGTGATACGACCTGCGCGGAAGCCCATCCATCGACGGAAATATTTTTGATTCGAGAAAGGTCAGTCGATGTACTATCAAAATCTTTCCAAATCAAATATGGCTGAAATGTAGTATACGGTACAACCTAAGGAACTCGTTTAAACCGACACTTCGCGCCGTTCCGGCGTTAACTATGCAGTTAGAATTCTGGAGGCTTTCTTGAAATGTGATGTCTTATAAAAGTGAATTGGTAATTATTCGGTGGATAGACTCAAGGATGTTTATAGTGAACGCGAGGACCGAAGGCTCGAGCCTCGCCGTGACTCTGATCCGGGCGAGCGAAGCTAGAAAACTAGCCTTTGAAGTAAGTTGGCATTACAACGCGGCGGGAACAAAGCTTATGAAGGGCGAGGCATGAAAATCGCCTACCTGCAAGTTTTATTCATTTCTATTTGAGCACGTACAGTAATGAGGGCTTAAGTCCCGCCGCCACGCTTCTTCAAGGGTGTACCGTATACTAAATTTTTCCAAATCAAATATATTAGTATAGATTCTAATAGCTTTATTGACCTCTTAATACCGTAAAGGGGACCGCAATGTAATGTATTGACGCAAAACTGATTTTGTGAAATATGTAGAGTGGGTATCGACACCGAGAATAAGTGATTTGTGCAACTAAACATTCTTCCAAACTAAAACATACCATAAACAGGTAAAATTCCTCCAATAGATGTGGCTAACATAATAAACATTAGTTTTTTTTAACCAACACAAGCCCAAAGTTTCAAGTAATATCACATCAGATGTTAAATATGACTGTGTCAAGATCAAATAAACCACCATATTACGTAATATTGTTATATATCTAGTAAAAACATAACGAATCTTTTATTTTATTCAAAAATCCTTTAAATGAGTAAATTCTTAGTGGTTTGTAAGAATACTTGTCAATGAATAACAGAATAAGAAACAGCACTAGACTTAAATGAACTACAATCTTCAATTCTGAAAGTGACTAGGCTCCTTAAAGGCGGAATTTTCATTCCGGGTGTGGCTGCCAAAATTAACGGAACAGAGAGATCATACTATCAGTAAATCAAATTTGCAACCATCAGGTGACTTCTACTAAGATGAGTTCGTAGGCTTCAGCGGACGGAGTCATTGGATACTTGGCTGTCCGTGGTGTGCCGCGTCTCAGTCGATTGAGTTGACGTTTCGGCCATCGTGTTGTGGTCTTCTTCAGAATTACACTGCTCAAGGCTCACATCGAAGCTCAAAGTTTAGCTATGAGCTATACTGCGCAGCAGTATAACTCTGAAGAGGGCCACAATACATCAGAAACATCTCAATCGACTGAGACGCAGAGTACACGGACAGCCAAGTATTGCATGTCTACTAACTTTTACTCCAGCTTATATCAAATCCTCTCCCTGGTACCGTTCAGACTCGGCAAAAACCCTGTCCATCCAATTTGAATCAACGTGGTTGCGGGAACGGGAAAAATCCTGACGTCAGTGGGAATGTTGAGTCTGATAGACCCGCTGGTTAATGGTGAGCCTATTTAAAACACTAATTAATTACTCAAATATTTTATTATGAACTTTAAGATGCAAATAAATTATAGCTCCAATATTTAGCACAAAGTATAAATTTTTTAAATTCTCAGACTAGTGAACAGAAAACCTAATTGAATGTGAACAAAGATCAAACAAAGAAAAGAAAATGTAGCGTTTAGTGAATAACTACAATATTGACAAAATATGTCTGCATTACTTAAACAAACATATTAGAAGCATTTTAAACAGTAATTTTTTAAAAGATGATTTATAGTATACATTTTATGGAATCATTTTTTACAAATTTTTTCGTCCATTTTGTTTTTTGTAACATTGTTGAGAAAGTGTTTAGTAGCCTTTCAAAAATATAAAATAAATTGCATTTCTTAACCCTAAAGTATCCACTTTATTTATGAAAACCAAACTGCAAATACATAAATAAATAAATATATTACAAAAATTTCAAGTTTAATTTCCTGATTCTCAGGTTCAGTTTCTTCAATTTCTTCTTCAGAATCTGAACAGTGCAAACTTTCTAGTTCAAATAATGGATCAGCAACTTTATCATCCCTGGATAAAAATCATAATTTTTTAAAAGCGTGGTTATTAGTTCTACATCTTTCGGATGTAATGCATTAAAATAACTATATGATGAGCCGGTTATGTAAAAATGTCACGTAATAGGAGCATTGGGTCTGATAGACCCATCAACAACGTTGATCGGGAATAGCACACTACGTTTTACTGGTAAACTCAAACTGATTGTCGTCATGTGTTCAGGGAGATTCAATTTGAAGGTAGACTGATGGATAATTTAAGAAATAATTTCGTTTACTTAACAGACGGTATCAAAGATGTCGCTCTGTCTGTCAGACCCAACGTTCCCACAGCCGGGTTAAAACAAATAATACCCGTAGAATTCATTCGCCACAACATTCGCCGAATAAGAACCAGATTAGTAAAACCATAACAGTATCCCGTTGTAATAGTTGTAAGTTAATTATAAGTTAGTTAATAAGGAAATAATACATATTGAAAGTTATTTAATAATTAATCTATGTACTACTCATCAAAGACAAAAATAAATTTAAAAAAGAGTTGCTTGTGTTGATTTTGTGCATAATATTTTAAGAAAAGAAGCAATAAGTAGGACGACTTCAGATGTTTCAAATTGGCTTATTAAACGAAAGAAAAATATTAATCCTCATTAACGTATCAAATAGACATTCACCATTTAAAATGAACAGCGGTCAATCGCTTGACGTTAAGGTTTGCAATCGCTTGACGCTATACGTTCGGCATCTGTCTCTTCAATGAACCCTTGAATAAAATATATATCTCAATTAAATACCAAATTGAGTTCATTGTTGTACGCATTCAGAATTCTTACAAATAGAGTTGTCTTTCGTGGCGCGTATTTTATGAATGCGGTATATCGTCTCATCAGATAAAGCATAATATTCAGGGGAAGCGCAACCTCTGGTAACCCGACTTTTATTTTAAAGAAACACTTATACGAGTAATAATCAAATGCTATCCACGTAATTCCTGTAAGCATATTTTCATCGATCTTATAGACTACCACTGTCTTGCTTATCACAAAGCATTGATTTTTGTCAAAACTGACATACTCGAGGATGCAGTGGTTAAATATTCATGGAATACAGATATTTATATATGTATATCATACATCGAAGAAATCATATTCATCAGGTGACTGTATTAACAGTTTAAAAAATGTTACAGGGATTTTGAAGGTCATGAAAGGGTGCAAAATAATCCTTACATACATTTTTTATACCAAGTTAATTAAAACTAAATTGAATTAAACTAAACATGTTAATAATGTATTAAATATTTACTTCATCGGTCGCATATCGAATCCAGCTCGGCCGTTTTTGTGCTTTGTAATATGAAAAATGAATGTTAAGGTGAATTCGTGCGTTTTTTATCATAACTAATAAACCCTACCTTGATCAATATGTATTACAATTTCTTGCATTATGAAATGTTTTACAAATAAGTATGTGTGCAAGTAATAGGTAGGTTGCGTCATTATACGTGTGCTAAAAGCAACATTTATTTCTATAAATTACCTAATTTAGTGTGATTTCTCGGATATAACAAAATCATTAAAGTGGCAGTAGGAAAAGGATACTTATAGGTGGATAAAGATTGTCTGTATTTATTATTTCTGTTTTCTAAAGACAATCAGAAACGAGATACTATGAAAAAATTGAAATTTAATAAGAACAGTTGGTTCTTAATTTAATTTAGTTTTCCCAATCTGTTTTTCCAATAAAATATTTAAGGCCAATTCTTCTTCCTTGGTATAAATGAATCCTAAAAAACTAAGTCTTTGACAAAATCAAAGTCATTGTCTGGAGGAGAATTCTACATATACTTACCAGTTGCTCTGATCCATAGTTTTCCGTGAATTCTTCAATCAATGCGAGACGAAAGCATTGCTTTTTTATATTCAATGCACCATACCAATAAACGGGCCATGGACAGTGCACGATGTTCCCTACCTTTTCTCTATCTTCTTTCGTTTAGAAGTACACATGCATAGGACGACGCGGTTTTACGTTCTAGTGGGGGAAGAAAGTCTACAGTTCCTGACATATAACTTTTTTTTTTACGGGTCTAATGATCCTAGCAGTTAACGCGCGTGAAAATATCATTCAAAGGATATCAGATTCGAAAAAAAATAACTGCAATCGTCATTAATAGGGAAAGAATATTTATACCCTAAAAATCCTGAAATATGCTTTTAAAAATATGCATTTGTGACCTAAAAATTCAGAAATGTAACCTTTAATATGCAATTAAAATTAACAATGTTTCATTTTCTCAATAAACATTTTTTGATAAAATTTAGGAGAAGCACACTTGGAACGAAAAGATATATTTTTGTGCAAACATAATATAATCTACCCTACTTCGTGAAAGGAATAATTCAAGTAAATGTTCACCTAATGAAATTCAGTATATATTTTGTTGTGTTTCTTCAGACTGGTTTAAAGAATATGTTATCAATAAATATCCTACATTTGCACGATGGTTTTATCATCCATAGAAAAAAACGCAAACTGTGGCAAGCTCTTTCGAATCAATGAACGCCCACAAATAAATAGATTCTATAAAGAGATGAAACGTTTTAGAAATAATTCTATTCTTTAACGCAATATGCAAAATATGTGCCTATAATTACACGAATATGCATCAAAAGGAAAAATAGGGCCAAATATCCACAAATGTACACTGACATAGTAATCTCTTTAGCATCAAATTCTAACCAATTGTCAAGAATTTTAACTTAGCTATGCACTGAACAAAGATATGCAGAATGATAGAAATCCGCTCCCTTGTTATTAACGTCATTGGGTCGTTAAACACGAAATAACAGACGCCGTTGAAGTTTGTAAACCGAAGTTTGTAAACTGAGGTTTATGTATATAATGAAAATAGTATGAATGATGTGTGAATGTAGAAAAATAATAATAATAATAATAATAATAATAATAATAATAATAATAATAATAATAATAATAATAATGTAACAATATATACAAACAATTTACGTAGAATATATAAAATAGAATTACAAAAATGATTTTAGTGTAAGTTAGTAATGCCAAAGTGCAATTAAGATAACTTTAAGTCTAAATTGTAAATTAGTTGTAAGAAAAAGCCCCGCCTGTAGCTACTTAAGCCGCAAGGCAGCAGCATAATGTAAAAATATTTATAGATAATAAATTCCCCGACTTCACAGGGTTACTGTGGAGGGGACAAAAGAAAAAAAACTGTGGTTTATAACCAACCAAGTCTGTTATGTGTGATTTCGGCCGTGTGCCGTTCAATACTTTTCGTAATACCATCTTCCTATGACAAAGAATTTATATAAATAAGAAACGCCTTGCTTCTAATGCGTAGGAGTGCAACGCTACTTTCCGTTTCAAATCTATACGATTCTTGCTTCAGACGCGAGGTATAAGAAAGCGAAGATTTTGTCGTAAGAATGAAATGTTTACTGGAACCAAATGGCCACTTAAAAACTTATTGTAATTTTTTTGTATTTTTAAGGCATTTTGGCGAGACGTACTTGTGTAATTGACTGTTGATGTTATAAAAACCACGAGCAACAAAGTGCTAGTTCCACTGAATTGCACAAAAACAAAAAATAGAATGTTTGTAAACCCAAAGACCATTCAATGTATATGATTTGTATAAAAATGTTCTAACGTACATCTATCTAATCTAGAAACAGGACAACTTTTTGTAGTTTAAAGAAATGGGAAATGAACTAAACAAGTTGTAAGTATACACACAATACGAGATACTCAAAATAATACAGCGTAATTTTTAAAATTTGAGCCCCTTGAGCTCTTTCGGGTTATTGTTTTCAACGATCATCGGCCACAAGGCTAGTCGTAAGCGGTAGCGATCTGCTTTTGTTGAAAGAACTTGGAGGTTAAGAGTCCTCGTCAGTAATAACAAATATATTGAACAATTGGTATCGAAATGATTTAAAATTTCTCTGAAAAAACACCAAGGAGGTTACATCAACATCAAGAGATTCAAGTTCTTCAAAGTCAGCACCTTCGACATCTATGATGTCTAGAAATTAGCAATAATAATTGTTCATTCAATATTCAAATTTACTATAATGGGAAGTTATCAGTAAAAAATTTAGATTTATTTAGTCAAAAAACAGTCAAATAACCTGTATGTCACGTGTGGGGGAGAAGATCATCTGCGCACGTTTTCTTGAGTTTCAGAATCCCTTCCCATCATTTTAACTATAAATAGTTGAAAGATAAGTAAACGCTAAAGATCAATAAATACATAAAATACATTTTAAAAGGGCGAGATTAGCAACATTTTAAAAAGTAGACATTTTTATTCCCGAGTCATAGAAAACTAATTTGCAACGGTTAACAAACTGCAGATTTGATTTTTCTGCATTGTTAACAAAATAGTACATCTCCCTTACCTCTACTTCTACCACAACAAAGAAAAGGAGAGCTCAACAAAACGTGCGCATAGTGAAGCTATATTTACATCCAGAAGCAAAACAAGGAGCCATCTCAGCATTTGCTCAATGTACCAGAGAAGCTGGACGAAAACCTGATTGATGGGTGCCATTGACGCGGATGCTGAAATACATTAATTGTTTAAGCATGTTAAATCTTTAAAAAAATATACAATACAAAAGTAAACTAATTCGTTATATATCACTGTTTTCTTAAAATAAAAACTTTTTTATTTTGATGATCGTATAGTCTCTAATTGTATACAAACAGTTATGCAGCAGAAAAGATTTTACTTTTAACTTAATTTGTGTACCGACTTCAATTGTTTAATGTCATCTCCCAATGCGTTGTAAAGTAACGTACATGTATTTTATGTGGATTTCTGATAGAGAGCTGTTGATACTGACACTTGATAAACGTGATTTCTTCGACGTGTGTTGTAATTATAAATATCTGTATTGCATGGAAATATGTTCCCATCGTTAAGTAAGTCACTGTTAACAAATATTAGAGATTCGTAAATAAATAGGCAAGGCAACGAACAGATTCCAAGCTCAATGAAGAGACTTGGAAGGATAACGAGGATTGAATTTTTTCATTATTCGAATAATTTTCTTTTGCAATCTAAAGGTCTGGTTACTATATGGTGAATTTCCCCAGAATATTATGCCATATTTCAGGCAGAAATACACTTTTGCAAAATACACGCAACGAGCTGTATGAAGCCTGACAGAATTTGAAAGAATTCTGAATAAACTTAATTTAGTGTTTAATTCTGTTATGTGTACATTCTGTTTAAGGTTTGATTGAATCGAGAGATTTTGTTACCTTACCATCAGCCATTTGCATATTGTTTTTCATTGCAGTTATTTTCAATGCACACGCGATTGCTGTTTTAAAATGCAAAAATTAATTGAAACTGTTTTTTTCTTCGTTAACTATTAATTTGTTATTACATTCATCAGCAAATACAACTGTTTTTCCGTTTGTAATAGACAAGGCCATATCATTTACCTATGATAGAAAGATGATAGGACCTAAGATAGAACCTTGCGGGACCCCATATTCATTTGGTAAAAAATGGGAAAGATAAGTAAATAATGTCCTTTCGTGCCAGTACGGTATTTCTACTCTTTGAAATCGATGTTTAAGGTTATCCAATCTAGGGCGATACCGCAAATTCTATAAGAAAATAATTTTGATAGCAAGATGATATGGTCAATAATGTGAAATGCTTTTGAAAGATCTGAAAGTATTCCAATGTGTGGTTAATTTGGGCCATTGATGAAGCAACATTTTTGAGAAAAGAAGAAATGTTTTCCGTGGATTTTGATTTTCTAAAACCGTAAATTACTTTTATATGTGTTATTTATTTTGGTGAGTTGGAATAATGTTGCATATCATCTGATTTTGAAGATTAATAAATAGTTTGAAGATCTCTTGGATACTTAACGGCCAGTGGCCATTAAGATTACCTTTTCATTTCCCTGTGGGGTTGCGTTATTCAGATACAATAACGGACAGTATTACGAAAATGTACTTACGTAACGGGAAATATACATACCATTATTTAGTTCTCTTACATTACTATTTGAACTGTCTCAGAATAAACTATTACAAATTATTGTTGAAGTTACAAACGATAAGTATAGATAACACAATCCACCCACTGGCAACATGTATTTGCCTTCGATGAATATTATAAAAGATTATTAGCCTTTCAGCGTGGGAAAGTTAAACACAGAGTAAAATATATCTTTCACATATATTCATATCTTTCCGTTAGATATGTGGTGAATCACTTGTATTTTCTCCGAAGTGAATGAGTCACATGATGTCAATAAAACGATGATTTCAAAACTAATATGACGCCAGCAATATTGTTAAGATGGAATGGTTTTGCGTTTCAGAAACATAAAACCACTGCTTGATTTTTGCAGTTCAACCGTTCAATCATTTTATGCGGTGACGTACAACGGCGGAAAAATGCAATATGTGCTGTATTTTAAGTTGAATTAAAATGCTGCGGAAAATCGATTTCGATTTTTCAACGGAAATACACGTTTTGGAGTCCCCGAATACAGTTTGTTTTGGAGATACCGAACAAGTTTTTTTTTCAAAACGTCTGTCCGTCCGTCTGTCCGCCCGTCCGTCCGCCCGTCCGTCCGTCTGTCCGCCCGTCCGCCCGTCCGTCCGTCTGTCCGCCCGTCCGTCCGTCTGTCCGCCCGTCCGTCCGTCTGTCCGTCCGTCTGTCCGCCCGTCCGTCCGTCTGTCCGCCCGTCCGTCCGTCCGTCTATCCGCCCGTCCGTCCGTCCATCTATCCGCCCGTCCGTCCGCCCGTCCGTCTGTCCGCCCGTCCGTCTGTCCGCCCGTCCGTCTGTCCGCCCGTCCGACTGTCCGGCTGTCCTTCCGTCCGTCCGTCCGTCCTCCGACTGTCCGTCCCTCCGTCTGTCCGGTTTTGTGAACAAGACCAGCGCCTAAACCGTGCAAATGATATTTTCCAAATTGACGAAACTCCTGCCCATTTGGTCTGAGTCGAAGCTCTGAGATTTTGAAAAGCATTCATTAGTTTTGGAGGGTACTTTGCATAAAGCCACCAGGACACTTTCAAAATTTTCTCAAAAATGGATCCAATTGTTTTCTTTAAATTACTTATAAGAATAGCAGGATATTCTCCAAAATTGATATCCCCCAATCGATCTGGCTGATGACGTGGCCCCTTGAATTTGAAATCGATATTTAAATATTGAGGGTACTTCACATGATGCATCAAGGACACTTTTACTCTATATACTTACTTTGAGTAGAAGAGCTTACAAAACTAGCGCAGGTCTCTGTTTTGTTAAACTATCTGAAATTTCGAAAATTGCCTACATCAGTATTAAAGATAAAGATTTTTCCTCTTAATGAAATCTGTTCTTCAAAATTTTCTTTAAATGAGGATGTGAATATATTTTTCAAAATAAGAATAGTTTTTGCATAAATTTGAGAGAAATATGAGCAATATTAAAAAATTTAAAAATCGATATTTTATCAGAAACGGGTCCAACTGTTTTCTTAAAACGTTTAGGGTTATTGCTAATTCGACTGTAACAAATGAAATAAACGTCAGTTTAGTGTATTCTTTGTTTTTCACAAAATACATAAATATATTTATTTGTAATTTCTCAATAATATCATTAATATTTACATTACAGGCGTTTTACTTTTCATCAGGGAATGTGCTTGAAATTATGTCATGAAGTTTCTCGAAAACCTTCTTTTACTACTTTTCTTTAAAAATGATTTCAAAATTCTGATTTTTCAAAAACGCTTGACCGACATTTTCTTAAAAATTGGTCAATTTTTTCCCTTTAAACCTTTTGTGGAGATCGTGATAAATGCGCTGAATAAAATGACGTTAATGCCATTTTGATTTTTTAAATTAACAAATGTATTTTAAGATTACGTCGTTATCTTTACATTACGATCATTTACTTAACGTTATTGAATTTCCAAACAAAAGTGCTTCAAATCTGTTCTTCTGGTTACTCCAAATCTCAAGACTTTCTTGTGAAAATGAGCTCATAATTGTGCATTTTCAGAAACGTTCAAACGACATTTTGTCAAGAACTGCTTCAAATTTTTCAATGAAAATTTGCATATGACACTGTTTTACTTTTTTGACCTATTTCGATTCTCCTAATATGGGTCCGAAAAACTGAGAAAATATGACAAAATTTCGTTTTGGCCCCGAAAGGTACCTGCTGGGAACAGCATGGCTAGCCCAGTCTAATACGAGAAAGTCTATGCCATTCGGTTGCACTAGTGGATAAAAATAAACGCAAGGTTTCAGAAATAAATTGCAGACACACATTGCATAAAAGTTCAATTTTCATCATATGAAATATGTGAAATTTTCACAAGAATAATTAATTTTTGTTATTAGATGTCTTGACACTTAATGTAAGAAAACTACTCGTAATAATCATCTTCACATTTTTTGTACTCAATAGAATCTTGATCTTGATTCTACCGGTCAGTTACCGCTGTGTCGGACTATTCGAATCAGACCCGAAACCGACACCTTAATCATCATTAACTCCACTTTCAAATTTCATTGACTGCCAGGAGGTCGTTTCCGTCCCAGTTTGGAACCACCAACTTAAACACCCTAGCTAAAGCTAATTTCCAAGTGTAACTTAAATCTAACGATTTAAAATATCTGTAGGGTCTTTGGCTTACGTAAATCAGGGTAAACATTTTTTTTTGTTATTTAAGGTCGCATTAACTTCCAGGCCATTAGCGACCACTATTGCTTGTAACGGTATGGTAACTGTGAGGATGACACGATCTGATGATGATAGGTGTGAAAGGACGAACACAATACGACCAAGCCCAAGGTTAGACTCGAACCCGCGATCCTTCGGTCCGAAATCGCCACGGCACTTCTGCCCCTTCTCGACCCAGTAAACAGATCGGCAGAGTAAACATTTTCCCCCTAATATAATCGATTATTCAAACTATTAGTCAAATTTTAATACTTTTTTTTCATTCACGCAAGATTCATACTTTATTTTCATTCATTGCGATCTCAGTACCAAGCTTAACCGGAGGATGTGTTAGAACGGCTTTGACAATTCCAACGACCGGATATGCTCCATTCCACAAAGGAAAACTAATTTCTTTCGACATAGGCAATATTGTGTCGTATATATTTGACCTGTTCGTTACATAATTGTTAAAATATAATTATTTCCATGAAAAGTTATGTTATATGCGTTCGTAGGCTTCCGCGGCCGGAGTCAATGCATTCTTGGCTATCCGGGATGAACCGCGTTTCGGTCAATTGTACTGACGTTTCGGATATCTTGCTGTGGCCTTCTTCTGAGCTATACTGCTGAGCTCAGCAGTATAGTTCTGAAGAAGGCGAAGGCAAGATGGCCGAAACGTCAGTACAATTGACCGAGACGCAGCTCATCCCGGATAGCCAAGAATTCAAAATTTATGTCGATTAATTACTATAACTGAGTTGGAAATAGCCATGAATGCAAAAGTTATGTTGATGATTTACTACAACTGAGTTGGAAACAGCCATTAATGCAAACGTTATGTTGATTATTTACTACAACTGAGTTGGAAACTGGGCGTATGTTCTTCTGGCGGAAGAGCGAGCAAGGCTTTGTACTACAGACTCTGTACCTCGGATGGGTCATGCACCCTACGAATGCCCTCGCAGCTTCAGCTCTTATCTGCTGCCCTCGGGCGGAAGTGTTGCAGGAACAAAAGGGGCAACGGAGCATAAATGTAAAGGGCAGGGGTTTCCAACTGGTGACCCGCGAGGACATTTTATGCGGCTCGCGAAAGTTTTTGAAAAACAATTTTTTTTCTGAGGGAAAGTATGGAAAATATGTATAGCTGATTCAAAAAATAGTATGCTATGCAACGTTTCTCATGTTAACCTTCATTGCATGAATACTTGTTTTGAAAACGAGTGACGGTAGAAGCGAGTATTGATATTTGTACCGAGAGGTGGCTCAGGGCATCAGTTAATATCCCTGCAGTGCCTGTGACCGGGAGGGCATAGGTTCGAGTCCCGACGGTGGCTGGAGTTTCGCCCCTAACTTGTCAGCTAGGTCGAATTCAGTCGCGCTCTAGACAACAATTCTAGCGGCCGGCTGCTCTGATCTATAGTTCTCCGTGGTTTCTCCGATCAATACCAGACGAATGCCGGAGCAGTACCCTAACAAACGGAGCTTGTTTCCTTCGTCTTCTTTGTCCTATACTACCCTTTACTTACACACATTACACTACAACACATACTGGGAGATCGGTCGGGAGCTTAGAGCTTGTCCCGGCTGGGGCGGTGCTCCGCTGATGGGAGATACCTAGTTGGGGAAAACCCTGCTAGCTGACGGATATTGTCAGCCAGCGCGTGATGGTTACCGCCGCCTCCTCCAGAGGAAAACACGCACTATACTTAGGGGACTAATGACCTTTGCAGTTGACGCGTCCAGATTCCCGATCAATAAATCAATCAAATCTGTACGAATGCAACAAAGCAGCTAATAAACCAGTTGCTTACATTATTTTTTGAGAACAGCATTATAAATGTACAAGAAAATGAAAGTTAATTTTTGGAAACAACTTTATTGTGAGGTCATTGGTATTTTACATCTGTGCAAACAAACGGGGTTGGGTTGTTCTGTTTACCGCTACCACCCCGCAAGTCTCTCGTTGCTATTGTGATGCGTGCTGACACAATTATTCGTGCCATAAACTGCAAATACCGTCATTATCTGTGCCATAACATACCATTTTATGAACAATTTGTGGCAACGAAAAATATTGTTTATAATGCTGAAACTGAAAAAATGTATTTATTTTAATAGAAAATTAGCGAAGTTGAGAATTAATAGTCGATAACAAGCAAGTTTCGAGCAGAAAAAAAATATAAAACTACACACTATTGTAACTTCAAGTGCGAAAGAATAATTTTCTAAAAGAAAATCACAGTGAACAAAGAAAGCTCAATAAAAGCTCCTTGCGTCAAATTTTATGTTTGTTCCCTGAAGGCAAACAACTGAAGACAGCAGAAAGAACAGATTCTTTTTTAACATCATTATCTTTTTTAATGTATCGGTTGGGTATACATTAAGGTGAGAATGCTCATGACCATCTGTGCACGTTTATTCATCATTCCTTAATTTTTCTGATTACTTGCATGAAATTATTTTTGCTTTTGTGTATCATGTTACGTAAATACCGTAACATTTAAATTTATAAATGTTCGTTTAATTTCCAAAAGTAAGAAACTACTACTTTTCCTGACAATGGAAATAAATGTGGACAAGCACGAGAGGCGATTCGTTTGGATTAGCCTTTTTTGAATTGTAGCTTAGTTTTTAGTACGGCAGAAATTACAATATTTTAATATTACGTAACTATTTTCAGTTATGAGAGAAAGTATGTGCTGTTGTAGCATCGTTAGTTGGTTTTTAATATTTGTTTTTTGTCACCGCTGGATCATTATTCCCTCATTCCCCCTTGGTCCATTCCCAGAACCCTCACAAGGCCCTTGGAGCGAAAACACCCGTTTTTGAGCTTCCGCTTTGCGCGTGGGCGTCGGGTGCAGGTGGGCGCGTGTCACACAAAGCCCCTCCCCCGCGCCGCGCCACGCCGCACCGGGCGCGTGCTGTCTCGCGCGCTCAATAGCCGCGGACGCGCCGCTTGTGGCACGCGGCCGCTGTTAGTGGAAGGCTTGAAAGGCACTCGAGGGGGTTTTATAACGGCGCGAACGCCGCGAATAGCGAGAGGGGGTCGGCCGGGGGGAAAAAATAACATGTTGTTTTCATCGATTTGTAACCGGCACGCGAATAAGTTGCCTGTTCGCGTTGCAGCCCGATTCATGCCCGGGTTTGATGCGGCCGCGGACTTCCTGTAGGGCAGGCCCATCCGGCGTTTTGCAGTTTGATTGACCGCGGGAGCCACGCGCGAGCAACTTCAGTGCAAACCTAGGCCGCGTGGATGGGTGTGGATGAAACTCCTCTAAGGAGTGTGGACCGCAAATGAGAATGCGCAATTTAAACCGTGGCGCGTATATCGAAAGTGCAATTGCGAGAATGAGGACTATTACCTACAGTTCAATTATTATTTCTTTTTATTTTGGAAATGTTTGTTGTCGATGTATGACAATATGAACCTAAAACGAACTGAACATACATATTTGATTTGTATACCAGTATTATAATTGCTTGTAAGAATGATAATGTAATTTGCTTTGACGGCTAAGATGTAATTGCAAATTTAGCTGCATGCTGCTAAATATAAAATTATGGTATAGAATCATTTTTGTTTGATGAGAGTAATAAATTATTTTTTCATTGCCTATGTTTAATTGATTAAGACGGTTCTAAGCTAAAAAATCTTATTCTTAGAAAAGCATGATTATTTTTTCTTTAATTTCCAACGAACACTATTCATAATCGCTTAAAAATATTAAACTCTTTGCATTCTATTTAACAAAAAACTCAAAATAATGCACATGATTGCACTAAAATATCATAAAAGAAGTTTGCTCGTTGGTGTCTCTTATTCAGCTTCATAATGAAGGGAAATTGTCACAAATATATGTGCTGCCAAACATTACCCTTCTTGGAATTGCCTATATTTCATTTTATATCAATCGATGTGAAACTGCTCTCAATTTCTTCCGTTTTGCTATCATTTGGAGATAATGATATTCTTGGTGAAAAATCAAGTATTAAAATGAAAATTTTTGTTAGTTGAAATTAGATAAGTTTTTTAAGAGACCACTGCTTTAAAATTTTGTTTTGAGTCACAATGAGCATAAAGTAAAAAAAGGATGACGATACATAGCAGTGCACACAATAACATAAACAGTGAAATATGGCCCTTGTAACTATAGAAATACGGTAGATCCCCCCTTTGAATTAGTAAAAAGTCATTTCACAGCATGGACTATCGCATTAGACATCCAGGCATTCAATCTAGGCGCCACGTCGACCCCACTCCCACTTCTCCTTTGCCTACACCGCACTAGCACTTTGGTGGCTCTCGCGAGCAGATGGCTGACTCCTAAGTGCAGAATACCCGCTGGAGCAGATGTTGTACAGGCCTGCTGTAGGAAATGCGGGAGTAGTCCTTTGTCTGATCTTCAGAATGGGAAAGGAAAGATCGCGCTGTTTGTGATCTGTTGCGTAAGATATTGCTTGATGTACGGTTTATCCCGTGTGTGCCGCTTGCCTCTCTAGTTGATGGGGGACAGGGAAACATCCCATCTCGTAGCTCTGAGTGTGGGAGTGGGGACAGGGTAGGGCAATCCGTGGTTCATTATCTAAGGAAAAGCTCTGGTATGCCCTAGGTCAGGGGCTCTCAACCTTTATGTTTCATCGACCCCTTTTAATTGTCCTCCTCACGTCTTTCTCTAAAATAAACATCATACGTAATCATCACACAAAAGGATTGCACATGCCTAAAAATATCAATATCCTACACCAGTATTTTCATAAATATCTAAATTTTCGTTACTAGAAATGGCTTTCGCTTCTGAGTAGCTGAATTCCTAATCTCCATTGCTGAGTAAAGTTTTCCAAATGTTTAGCGTGGCTATAACATATCTCCAGAGCTTATTCCGAAGAATATTTTCTTGCAAGAGAATGACGTTGTGAATACGTAGGATATACTGTCTGGATTTTTGACTAGCGTTAGCAAGGGTAAAGTTATTTTCTTTTATTTCTCTTTCCTTCTTTCTTTCTTTCTTTCTTTCTTTCTTTCTTTCTTTCTTTCTTTCTTTCTTTCTTTCTTTCTTTCTTGTTGGTCAGAAGACCTTTCAAAAACTTGAATATAATTTCATTAATATTCACAATAATGTTTTGGCACCATCACTAATTGCTAACTCGTTGATACCATCACTAAAATTGGAAATCTAAGAGTGTTGTTTAATTTTAAAGAATTTTGATTTTAATAAAATCGTTTTCCTGGGTATTAACAATAATACTACTAATAATTAAGGAGGATGGAATTTATCTTTGAGAAATTTTGATGTGAGAAACACACGTAATGTTAAAAGTAAACAATTAAACAAAACATATTGGAAACATTTCCGGCATAATTTTGAACGTAACATTTGAATGTACACCTATAAAACGTCTTATTTATTCAACGTAAAAAAAAACATTAAAAACAGCGCGTCATGTGGGGTGAGGAAGAGTCTATGCACGATTTATCTGAAATCGTACGGTAGCTCTTATTTTAAAGTTAACTTGTACGGCGAAGACGCGTTTTTGGCAAGAATTGATAAGAAAATATTAGCTCCCGTTTAATAAAAACTATTTGCATCGACAAACGAGCTTAATATTTTGACTGTTATCCCGAATAATGCCCCACGTGAAATAATACACTTATTGTTGACAGAATTTAGAGAACGATTGTTTCAATAACCATGATTCCTACTAACACCCTACAAAGCTCAAGAAAACGTGCACGGGTAGTGAAGCATCACTTTAGGTCCAGAAGCAAAACAAGGTGCCATCTCAGCATTTGCTCAGTTGATCAAGGGAAACGGGACAAAATACCTTATCTATATCAGGTCGGCTACGATATAAATTCATTTCGACTTCACAAGCCATGACAGTGTATATTATATTATGTTATTAATGTAGTAGTACATATACGTCATAGGTTTTCATTTCATAACGTGTCAACATCAGTTATTTCTCGGAATAGCATTCGAACTGCATTTTCGAAAATAAACTGTGCTTTGTTCCACTTTTGCACGTTCACCATCGAATCGGCAGATACCGAATACCTGCGCCCCTCGTCAAGCTTTTTCTCCGAAGAAAAGAAGACTTCTCGTGGAAAGGTTGCGTATCGCGTTCGAGAAATCCTGCAGGAAGAACCTCTTAATTAAGGAAAAGGTGGCGTCTATTTGAGGCACCCGAGAGTTCTACGCCCTACCGCTCCTCTCTAAGCCTCTACCTGAGCGTCAAAACGCTTGCAGTGGTTCCTTTCTCTCTCTCTCTCTTTCTCTTCAGGAAGATGCAAATGCCTCCACTCTTTTGAGGAACGGTATACTAAGAGAAGCGATGCTTCATTTCCTCGAGGAGTTCAGTACTTTTCAAGATTCACCTGCGCGAAAGAACCGTTAGACCGTTTTGAAAGTAGTACAATATTTCGTCACTAGCTTTGTGTAGCGCCTGCGGGATGAATTCTTATGTTAAAAAAGTAACGTCCGATAATTTGGCACAGCCATGTTCAAAAACCACATTTTCTCTATACCCAGAATTTGGGACTGTTTTATTGCTTTCCCTATACCCCCAAAAATGTTTTGGCTCCAACGGTTTTTTCCAAAAATTGGTGCCATTGCCGCCATAATGTTAAGCAATTGACCCAAAACTATTTTCTTTATATACAATATATTACGCTATATCCTCGCTACGCTCTGACGACAAACTTGACTCGTGCGTGAATCACCTGTTTCGTGAATCCCCTTGTTACGCAAACTACTATTTCTGACAGCTCCGAGTAAAAGCGGTTTCTTTTAGAGCGCGTTAAAAGTTGAATTTTTAGACCTATTGTTAAAAGTGAGGCGATGCTCAAATATTGAGATAAAATTGTGAATTCAACATAGAAAACAAAATACTTCGTGTGACCAGAACACGGCGCCCGATTAGTGATTTGTATATTTAAATGAAAATAAATAGAAAGTCAATAAGGCTATCAAAAGAAACAGTGTATAACACACGAGTTAAAAGTGATTTTACTTTGCTCGTAGAATTGCAAGGAGTGGGACATTTCCTACCCAAAAAATAAAATGTCACTTTTACCACTTGTATTGTAGACTATTTTGTGCGTGGTTGCGTAGGCTTCCGCGGCCGGCTTCAGCAGTACGCTCTGAAGAAGGCCACAATACGCTGGCCGAAACGTTAGCCACCATGACATTGACGCGGCTCGTCCCGGATAGCCCAGCCAATATTTTGTGCGTTGCAACTTCATAATAGAATAAATTTATAGTAAATAATAATTTTTAAAAAGATGTCTGGACCCGCATTCTCCGGAATAGAAAGCTCTATTAAAAAGTATTCACAGAAAAAAATATTTTTAAATTCGTTAATCTGATGAATCAAGTCGCAACGCTTCATGTTTTGCCCTTTCATTTTGTCGCGGAAAACGTAGGCTATTTCTTTCAAATTATTTTCTTTTAATAAAGAAAACTGTTACTTTGTTTTTCATACAAATCTACAGTTTAATACGTATCTGAAAGAAACTTTGTGCACGTAACATTCAAAACAAGTAAAAAGTTGTCTGTATGATTTTTCGTAATCCTTACCCCAATGTCTTAAATCAAAATTTCTAATATTGCAATTTTGGGCTTTGAAAATTTTCAGATCAAAATTGTTAGTGTAAATTTGCGGGAAGTATGCAATAATATAGTCGTTTTACAGCTGGCCGTAGCAAAGATGGTGGAAAGCAAATTATAAAATAATCAGAGCGTGATTTCTGGCGGAACGTCACGAAACGACGTTCCGCTACTTCGAGAATAATTATTCAATTATATTTTAAATAGAATTGTATATTTGAAATCAATAATCAACATGAAGCGCGTTCCAGGACCTAAAATTTCATAAATCAAGCACTCATAATACTTAACCAAATAAAATTGGAGTGTACGTCTATGTGATTTCAAAATAACTGCCGTTTTATAATCGCAAATGCTTATGTAGACAATGTAAAAACCAATTCAATTGTTTTTAAATTTTTGTCTCCCCGGGATGGCCTCTCGAATGGCTGAACCGATTTCGGCGCGGTTTTCACTGTAGTTTTTTTTGTTGTTTTGTGTGTGTGTATGTATGTATGTGTATGTGTTTGTGTGTATGTGTATGTTTTTGTGGGAGAGGAATAACTTACACTACTTTTATGAGGATAAATGAAAATATCGTTGATCCATCATGTAAAATACTTTTAAACAAATTAAATATCGGTTTCAAATTCATTAACCACGACATCAACGAAATGGATTGATTAATATCAATTTTGCTGAAAATCTTGCTTGCAGATTAGCCGCTAGCGTAATACAAACGGGTGGATGGATGTAGAGACTGACAGCAAACCAACCGCCATAAACCAATTTTTTGGTATCAAGAACCCACGACACTGTGATTTTGGCTACACAGCGAGTATGTGTAATATATGTCTCGTACATACAGAAACGAAAATTTTCCACTTTTTCGGTTTCAGTGTCCTACAAGACATAATTTTCTGCAGAAAGATCGCTGTTTTGCGCTGCAGCTTTACACAACTTTCTCTTACATCTGTTTCGCAATTGTAATTGAAGCTGTTTTGCAATCCTAAATCAAGGTTACAAACGAGCAGAGTGTCGCGCACGGCTTTTACAAAAAAATTTCTCATACAAAGGGAATGAAGTTGCATTATCCCGAATACGCTTTCGAACCTCCCTATCTTCTTGTTCTATTAAATATTTTTTCTAAATTATATAATTTTTACAATTTTTTTATTAAACTATTAAAATATTTTCCAAAAATTAATGAGGCCTACGTTACTTACCAATACATTTCACAATCTTCAAGTTTTCTAGATAGCTAGGAGGGCAAAGTGATAGCTGACCTTACCTTGTATTGTGTGAAACATTTTTTAAACCACTGAATTAAAACATTATTATTATTATTATTATTATTATTATTATTATTATTATTATTATTATTATCTTACATTATTCACGGTATCTACTGGTCGGTATGTCAACCACACACAGGTATGATGACCAGGTGTGTGGTTGCTTTACTGAAGGTTCAGATGGCTTCTGACAATACGGCATGTATTCAAAATTACTGTCTTTTGCATGTTATATATATTCCTGGTATCCAAGTGAAGACACTCCAGTGCCCGAAGTGTCATTTTCGGGATCACTCCTGTAGCTGATATTATTATAGGCACAGTTGTCACTTTACTGAAGTTCCACTGAGTTGCGACTTCATAGGCGAGATCGGCATACTTCTGGATCTTCTCTTGATATTTTCCCGATATGTTGTGGGTATTGGGTATTGATATATCGATAAGGAAAACCTGCTGTTGGTTTCTATCAATGTACGTTATATCGGGTCTATTGCCGCCGACATGTCTGTCAGTGATAATGGAGCGATCCCAGTAGAGTGTGTGCTCACTACTTTCAAGCACATTCTGAGGCACATATTTATAATACGGCACGGAAGTGGCGAGTAAGCCTGTTCTCAATGCCAATAATTGGTGTACCTGCTTCGCCACTTCATCATGCCTCTTTTTGTATTCCAACTGTGCGTGGCTGCTACATCCACTTGTCACGTGTTGGATAGTTTCGCTTGCAGCCTCACATCTTCTACACGAGTCGGAATGAATGGTAGAATCTCTCAGAATGTGTTTTCTGTAGTTCAATGTTGGTACCACTTGGTCCTGGATAGCTATCATGAAGGCTTCTGTCTCCGGAAAGAGATCCCCGTGCTGGAGCCATGCGTGCGACGCAGAGATGTCGACTTCTGGTTTACTCAGCTCGTGAGGGTACCTTCCATGCAGTGCCTTCGCTTTCCATAAGGTTATCTTCTCTTCCGTTTCAATGATTGGTTGAACAGGCGGATCAAGCTTTTTCAAGTTCAGAGGACTATAGTTATTATCAACTGCGCTCACTGCTTGCTGAACTCTCCCACAATGTTCCAAGAAGTACCTTCTGAGTGAAGCAATTTGAGAACTGTGTAGATTTATGAGATCTACAATACCTCGCCCTCCTTGCGACCTTGGAAGGATAAAACGCTCAGTACTTGAATGGGGATGATGTTTTCGGTGTTGAGTCATAGCGGTTCGAATTGTTCTCTGGAGGTTGTCGAGGTCGGTATTGCTCCATTTAATAACGCCAAAGGAGTATGTCAGCACTGGAATAACAAATGAATTGATGGCCTGCACAAGGTTTCTAGCAGAGAGTTGAGTTTTTAAGAGTCCATGCAATCGTTTACACACTTCAGTTGTTAGTATGTTCTTAGTAACAGTGTGTTTGATTCGGAGTGACTGTTGGAAACCCAAGTATTTGTAAGTTTCATGGGGTTCCATGAAGGTAATCTTTGGTTCATTATCAGTTTCCAAATTTATAACTTGCATATGACCCCGAATGATATTCACTCTCCTGCACTTATCCAAACCGAATTTCATCTTAATGTCGTCAGTGAACTTCTCCGTCACGTTTATTAGTTGCCGCACATGACTCTCAGTGTCTGCATAGAGCTTCAGGTCATCCATGTAAAGGAGATGTGAGACACGAACAAGAGTTGAGTTCCCCTTTTTAAGAGCGATTCCATAATTAGATGAATTAAGTAGAGTAGAGAGGGGATTCAAGGCTAAACAGAACAATAAAGGGCTTAAAGAGTCACCCTGGAAAATCCCTCGGCGGATGTGTATAGTATCTGTGTGGACGGATTGTTTTCCATTAGAGAGATACAGTTTTGTATTCCATCGACTCATCGCAGTTTTCAGGAAGTTTTGGATAAACGGGTGGACCTTGTATACATCCAAACATTGAAGGAGCCAAGAATGGGGCACGGTGTCGAATGCTTTAGCGTAATCTATGTAGCATGCGTACAAGTTTCTTTGTTTTGCAAGCACTTGCCCCATAATTACAGAGTCTATAATGAGTTGCTCCTTGCATCCCTGAGATCCAGGTCTACATCCTTTCTGTTCATTTGCTAAGATGTTCTGTTCCTCAATGTGTGTCATCATCATTTGTGAAACACAAGATGTTATGAGTTTGTAGAAAGTTTGAAGGCAGGTTATAGGCCTGTACTTCGAGGGGTCGTTAGTGTCACCCTCCTTTGGTAACAAAAATGTTCTACCTTCAGTGAGGAAGTAAGGTAGATTTTCTGGATTGTGAAGAAAATATTGAATTATATTAGCTATATGATGGTGAGTGCTGGTAAATTTTTTGAGCCAATAATTGTGGAGGCCATCACTGCCTGGTGCCTTCCAGTTATGTGCTTTGTTCAAAGCTGCTTGGACAATTTCTACGGTGATGATTGGTTCACCCATTAGAGGAATATCTCGGTGTCTGTCATATTCCATTTCAATCCACGTCCTATCTGGGTTGTGGGACACAGCAGATGACCAGATAGGCTTCCAAAAGTCCTCTATTTGTGCCTTTGAGGGAAGCTTTGACTCTTCCATATCATTTACAAGCCCTTTGCCCTTTGACATATTCCTGTAGAATGCTTTCTGGTTTCTGTTAAAAAGAGAATTCTGTTGCTTCCTCGTAGTGCAATTCCTGTAGCGTCGAAGGCGTTTTGTTAACGCCAAAAGCTTTTGTCGTAGGGTGTCAAGATGTTCTATTATTGTTGAATTCAAGGGCTCGTGCTTCGTATGTATTTTTGTATTGATAAGGATGTTATTCACCTTTCTTCTCAGTTTTTCTGAGGTATTTCCATTTTTAAATTGTGTGAGTCTCCCAATATCTCTCCTAGTGCTTTCTATACGATTCACCAGCCGTCTTTCCCAAGGTGGCATTCTTTTTTCACTTCGGTCATTGTGGGCAGTTGCTACGCGGCTGAAAAGCTTGGAACCGTTACATCTTGAAGCCACAACGGCAGCACAATAAATTGCTGTGTGTACTTCTGCGAAAGATGGTCTTTGTTGTAGATGTTGTGGCAGTACTTTCTCATTCAAGACGCTGATTGCTCTTGCTAATTTCTTCGAGCAATTTTGTCTGGGAATGAGATAGCGGTTCAGTGGGTCAGTTCCTTCAAATTCCGCAAGTGCGACTGCAAATTCATTGCGAATTTGCACCTCTTCTCTACTCTTATCATCCTTATTATTATTATTATTATTATTATTATTATTATTATTATTATTATTATAGTATTATTGTCATTTGGGATGTTATTTAGTTATGTTTTGTTTTGTAATCTGCTGCACTAACTGTGTAACTCATTATATTTCATACGTACTAAAAGAAAATCGTCATTCACAAATTAAACCTCTATTCTGTCTCCACATCCGTTCTATCGCCTCTACCTCCTGAAAAAACAGAGTTGGCATTTGCAGGTACTTCTTATTTTGAGGCAAAATCTGCTACAAGTGTTTGCGTGGAGAAAGGTTCGCCGTGCATACTAAGACAGGGAAAAACGGTGCAATTTAGAAAAGGAAAGTCATTTAGGGAACTCATTAAAAGAGCAACAGCCTGATTTAACCAAAATTGAGTCATGAATACCATTTCAGACCAGTCACTGAAGAATATTTGCTTCGGGGAAAGTTCGAGATTGAGTCACCTAAAGCTGCGGAAGATATTGCAAAAGGAATGCCTTCTTTGCATATTGAGTTCCCCATAATTCCCGCTTCATTTGCCTGATATTCTCGTTCTGGATAGACTCCTAATATATGTAGTCTGGGCATCTACTAATCCCAAATCTGCCTATCACCACTTCAAAGACATTTTTTACATTTTTCATTTTTCCCCTTAATAGTGTAAATTTAAATATGACTAAGTATATTACAAAAAAATAAATTCTGATAACATATGTCGTTTAAATGTTTTTAAAAATGCGAAATTTTAGCCCCTTTCCTGTAATGTAAATATTAATGTCGTGAGAAATATTTCAAAAATATACTTTTCTGTTTTTTAAACAAAAATGTTCATCAAAATGGTATTTGTCATGTTATTCATTGCATTTAGCATTAACCACACAAAAAGTTTCAAGAAAAAATTGAAGCCATTTTTGAAGAAATGTCATTTGTGCCTTTCTTTACTATTTTAAAAAAAATACATGAAATTAATTAAGGAACTATTTGTGTAGAACAAACTTAATTTGCAATATATATTCAAGAAAATAGTTGTAGGGACTCAAAATAGGGACTCAAAAATTTCAGACTTACGCAGTCTAAACGTAGTATACGTAAATAAGAGTTTTTTCATGCGTAGTACTACGTATGTAAAAAGTCTTTATCGCTGTCTCAATGTGATTACGCAGCGTATCAGAAAACGTAATGTATAATATGCAAGTGCATGAAAAAGACAAACACTCTTATTATGTTAGGGATACACAGAGTCACGTCAGAATTTTTCTATCAAAATCCGGTAGGTACTTTTTATTTCAACATAACATAATTTTCTCTATTTTACACATATTACTTGGTCTTTACGTACATATTCGAGAAAGTAAAAACAGCGCACAATAATGAGTAAAAGAATTTAATGTTAATAACTATAAAATACCATTACCCCACTTCTAAGTAATTTAATCGTATTTATACGCATTTAATTGGATTTAATGGTAACTAAATTATTCGCATCACATTCAAAAACCCATAGAAATATTCACATAATGTATGCATTTGTTTTCAAGCTAACCTCATTTCCAACAACCCTTGAATATTTTAAAAGCATCTTGTGAGGGACGCAGAATGAAATTGTGAGCCCTTCCTTGAAATACGCTCAGGATTCTCCCTGGAAGTATTTCAAATGGAGAAAGACGGCAGAATTCTGCAGGTAATTGCAGCTTTTTGGCAAAATGTCCCTAAACTCTTTGGAATTAATTTTGGGTACCCAAATTCTAGGGAAGTGTTAGAAAGGTAGAGAGTGAAAGTGAGTGGATTTCATTAATAGTTTAGTTTATAATGTACATATAAATAAATAAAAATACAATTATTAAAACAAACATTACTTGGTGTTAAGAAAAATTTAAAATAAATCGAAGAGCATACATTTAATTTGTTCCATAAGATTAAGCTAAATTTAAGTTAGATTCATTAAGAAAAGCCATCTCTGATCCTTCTAGCGCTGCGTGCTTAAGCCATAAGGCAGTAGCTTAATGCAGTACTCGAGAACTATAAAACAAATTCCTACCAAACAGGGATGGTTAGGAGAAAGGGGCGAAATGTTAAGGCCCACGGGAAAAGAAAGGCCTCCTGCTCATTTGCGAAGCTGTAAAAACCCGTTCGGCGGTATTGTGGTTTAGCGCATGCGCGAATTCCCTTCGCAAGAATAGAGGCCTTTGCGGAGCGTTCCGCAACCTGCTTTTCCGCGACCATCGCGCCACCGCCGTGGGCCCGGGCCGAAAAAGATCGCCGAAATTTACAACCCAATTAGAGCAGGGGGCGTGGCGGGGCGGCCTAGCAGTGGCGGCCACTGACCAAAAGAGTGACTGCCGTAAGGCCCGCTTCACACGGCGCCGCAGAAGCGCTCGAACCCGCCGCAGAAGACCCTCGGGCGACGACGAAGAAAGGGACCGAAGCAGGTACCTGCTGCGGCCCCTTTGTCCGTCGTCGCCGGAGGGTGTTCTGCGGCGGGTTCGAGCGCTTCTGCGGCGCCGTGTGAAGCGGGCATAAGAGCTTTGAGGAGGGGTTTTTAAGGAACAAATTCTGCGTAAAGTTACTTTCATTTCGAATTTTGAATTTTCAAAATTATCGATTTCGAGAGTGGATCGATTGACTGAACAACGTCCGTCCGTCCGTCCGTCCGTCCGTCCGTCCATCCATCCGTCCGTCCATCCGTCCGTCCATCCGTCCGTCCATCCATCCGTCCGTCCGTCCGTCCGTCTGTCCGTCCATCCGTCCGTCCATCCGTCCGTCCCTCCGTCCGTCCCTCCGTCCGTCCCTCCCTCCGTCCCTCCGTCCGTCCCTCTGTCCG
Source organism: Gryllus longicercus (assembly GCA_038098605.1). NCBI lineage: Eukaryota > Metazoa > Arthropoda > Insecta > Orthoptera > Gryllidae > Gryllus > Gryllus longicercus. The sequence goes on along the minus strand of JAZDUA010000039.1, from coordinate 1,165,240 downwards.
TCCGTCCATCCGTCCGTCCATCCGTCCGTCCGTCCGTCCATCCGTCCATCCGTCCGTCCATCCGTCCGTCTGTCCGTCCGTCTGTCCGTCCGTCTGTCCGTCCATCCGTCCGTCCATCCGTCCGTCCATCCGTCCGTCCATCCGTCCGTCCCTCCGTCCGTCCCTCCGTCCGTCCCTCCGTCCGTCCCTCCGTCCGTCCGTCCCTCCGTCCGTCCGTCCCTCCGTCCGTCCGTCCGTCTCTCCGTCCGTCCCTCCGTCCGTCCCTCCGTCCGTCCCTCCGTCCGTCCCTCCGTCCGTCCCTCCGTCCGTCCCTCCGTCCGTCCCTCCGTCCGTCCGTCCGTCCGTCCGTCTGTCCGTCCGTCCGTCCGTCCGTCCGTCCGTCCGTCCGTCCATCCGGCCGGCCGGCCGGCCGCATATGGGCAAACAACACCGTCAACACCGTTCAGACGTTTTTCTCCAAAACTGATATTCCTTTATCAATTTAAAGAAATACAAGACCGTCTGAGCTTGAAACGCTTATTTATATTTTGGGGTACTTTACACGAAGACTCAAAAACATTTTTCAACAATTTCCCCAAAATGGCTCTTCTCGGATAGCGTAAAGAACGGAGATTAAGGTCTCATTTTCGGAAAAATGCCTAATTGTTCGAAAATTGCAGAAGTTCAATTTTCTTCGGTTTCTCCTAAAACTACAATATTGGCGATAGCGGTTTCCTTTCTTAATAAAATCTTTGTTCAATTTTTGTTCAATTTTCAAACAAATGTTCAATTTTTCGAAAATATGAGCTTTCTCAAAAGTTTTGTGAAATATGGGAATTTTTTAAATATTTTTTTCTTAAAAATGACTCCAAATTTTGTCTCTACATTTTCTGGTGCTAGTACATTATTTGGCAAACTCTCTATAATTTCGAAAATTGTAAACTAATTAACATGGCAAAAGTTCAATATTGACGTGGGAGATGTTTTCGATAAACTAAATATGTGTTAAAAGTCAGATCTTTAAAAAAGGTCATGTACAATAATTTTATGAGTAGTTGAGCTTAATTATAGAAACTTTCGAATCTGAAAATTCACATTTCTGTCACTTTTTTTGCCAGAAACTTTCAGAAGTTACTACATCGCGGTACAATAATGGAAACGACACGGCTTGTTTCTCAGAATAACTTGTAATTCTTGGGCGGTGTTTTTTGTATGTATGGAACGACATTTTGGATTGAGTGATGAGTATTACTAGTGATGGCTAAGATATGTTAATATAGACAGAAATTCCGGTATTATAAATTTACGCAACTGTTACTAATGCGAAATAGTACGTGTTGTAGCAACACCAGTTTTAGTGTGAGTTCATAGAAACTAGGAAGCATCGAAGTATACACCCTTGGGATTAATCTTAACATGCGAAGCAGTCGTTTCAGTGTTTTGTTTACTTAGCAGTTCCCAGTTTTACATTCTTTTTTAGATCGCTTTTTAACTGTTGTGTCGTGTACCGATTACTTTGTTTTTTTTTCCTTTGGGGTAACTGTAGGGGAAACATTACACACAAGGACAAACACTTGTTAATTTCCATTATGAAATGTATTACACAATTGCTCATCATCTGGTGTCGAAGTGTCTAACAGGACAAAAGTATGTAAATATTCCATTGAATAAAGGCGGGCATATTTGTATGTGTTTGTCGTCCTCTCACCCCTCACTATCATCCTCTTCATCACCATTTCATCTTCCATCCCTCAGGGCTGACAACCCTGGGGGATAAAAATCGGATCCAGCTAGATGCAGATAAAGTTACATGCACCTGCCAGCGAAGTAATGTTAAGTTCAGATTGCATGCACGCGTGGTCCAAGTAGGCCTATTTGGGAGCAAAAAAAAAAAGAAGTCAGTGAGTACATTTTGGTGTGTCACCACGTGGTAATAACAAACTACCCTTAACCGCGCCCAGCATTTTCAAGCTCTTTCGTTTACGCTTCCACAAATAACACTCCTTTTCCTTAATCCGAGAGAGCGGTACCGACCAGGGCCGTTCACCCTGAACTGCGCAAGGGGCTGAGGAAAGCTCGCAAATCCGACCCCCCCCCCCCCCGACTGCGACCTGCCTGTCTCTTGTTTCGTAACTGGCCACGTGGGCTCTCCGACACTACGTGCCACTTGGGTCCGCTCTTGTGCAATTTTGGTCGCACGAATTATTTACCTTTTTTTTTCTTTTATCCCCCCCACCTGTGAAGAAGGGGAATTAATTTACTTTTAATTCGTACATCAAGCTGATGCCTTGCGGCTTAAGCAGCTAGAGGGGGGGCTTTGTCTTGCAGCTAATTTTAATATTCTAGGTCTAAAAGTTAAATTATTTGCACTTTGGCATTCCTAACTTAGACTTAGATAGGTTTTTATTAACTACTAAAAAAAGTGTTATTATTATCCATGTGTGAGATTTTTTCTCTCTCTCTACATTCACACAACATTCATACTTATTTCATTATATACATAGCCATTCATTCATCCCAATCATTCGCAAAAATATTTACTTGTATTTATTGGATTTTTTGTCCAGATTTTACTTTAGACAGTCATATAATTAGATTAAAATCATGACAAAAATATCTAATGAAATATTAAAGACAGTCTGAAGGTAATGGAATATTTATTTATTGGCTTTGGCTGGCGCCACCTGCGGATAGTTTAATGTACATGTTTTAAATTTGTGATTTGCAAGTTCATATAATAGCAATATATGATGTGAGTGGTAAAAGTTTCCTTTTATTTTGCAAGTAGGAAAGGTTACAACACGTCGCCAATACCTATTCACCACGAATGTATAATGAAAAATTAGAAAAAAATAGTAATAACTCCATAATTCATTCGTCCTTCCGTCCAGCATTATCAAGCCAGAGATTGTCACCAAAATCACCTTATAATGTGAATTTCAGTCTATTGACGTGAAACATTCTTGTTTGTACACTTGAATAAATTTCGTTATTCCTAGGCTGTTAATACTTTTCGTTACGTTCAGACCTCCTTCATGGTGGCCATTATCAGCTATATTTCGTTTGCGGATTAGTGCTTTTCACGATGGGAAATAATGCCAAATAAAGATGTTGAAATTTTCAATTCGTGCTGTTAATGTAATTTGCTATATCTCTATATTAATAAAATCAATCGTTATGGAGAAATTCTGTTTAATTTTGATATCCTCCGATGTAGTGAACCAAAATGTTTGTCCCCAGATGTTCACAATAACCAGAGTCGACTGAATATTGAAATTTATTCTGTGGCCCACGGTTGACCCTCCAACTCCACTTCCATTCAACAGCATTGGCTTGCGATTAAATTTGGAATGCGCAATTTTTATATTTAAATCTATTTTTAGGCCTTCACTCACGTATGCCTGCCCGGTCTGGAATAACACAGCCAAATCCAACATTGAAAAACTTCAGATAATAGAAAACAGTTTTTTAAGCAAATGTGCAAAGGTTCCTTGGTTCATTTCTAATACGCACATTCCAAGAGAACTTCCAATAGAGCCCCTCAACGAGTATATAAGAAACACTTGTGACATTTTTTTACACTTCTTCCATCTTCTTGCAGTACAAAAATTTACAATAGGGAAAACAAATAATCCCAAGAGAATACGCTCATGATATCCGGAAGATATGTTAAAACCACGATGAAAATTAATATCCACTATAAGAATGTGTGTTAAAAATAAAAATGTAAAAATGTTTCATTTCAATATTAATATAATTTTTGAATGTATGTTTAGAGAGTATCTAGATTTAAGAATTAATATTATATAGTAAAAATTTGAGTATTGTGTGTGAATTGTTGAGATATGTTAAAAATACAAGTATGAAATCCTGTAAATTAGCTAGAAGTAGGATACAAGAGTGAGAGGTTGTATGCCTAAATGCTATGTATTAAAAATAAAAATGTACAAACCCCTGAAAAGCAAAACTGCCGAACAGAAAGAAAATACTTTTAAAAAATAAAAATAAAATGAAATAAATAAAATAAAAATATGAAAAAATAAAATAAAAATATGAAAAAATAGAATAAAAATATGAAAAAATAAAATAAAAATATGAAAAAATAAAATAAAAATATGAAAAAATAAAATAAAAATATCAAAAAATAATAAAAGATAGCAGCATTGGCTTGTGACACATGAATATCTAGGGCAGACATGTCAAGGTCGCGGGGAAGATAATTGACAGCGCACACGAAATTGCAGGAACCGTATTAGGTGGTCACGGCACTGTGTCCAGAGCCATTGGCACGAGATTTAAGTGTAAGGGTTGTCCAAACTGCTTTAGGGTGGCGACGATTACTGTGTACATACCTTGCTCGTGACAGTCGTTTGGAGAAGTCAGATGACAATTATTTTCCCCAATTTAGCTCTCTTAAATCCCATTTATTTTAGTAAAGCAAAGAAATGATCGATTTAAGTGAAATAATTCATCATTCAGATTTTTAATTGTCCAATGGGAGTAAAATTAAACATTTTAAATACAAAGGAAGGGACATTATTTCTAAATCTGTTTTCTTAAGAGTGCAAATATTGCCCTAACTTCCCAATTTCAGGTTAGGTTTAACAGACAAAGATTCTTGTCTGTTAAACGTGCTGTAAGCGAAAATTGTTATTTTGTAGAAACTTCTTAATTTATTTCACATTATTTTATAAGCGACAACTAAGAGAATTATTTATCAAAAGATAACAAAACAACAAGCAAAGAATTCACCATTGAAACATATTCCTGCCCCATGGCAAAAATGTTTGTACACAGCAGAATTTAAAAAGGAAATATATATGAAATGAATTAACTATGGGGCGGATATTAATGACCCAAAACATCTACAAGAATGATAAAAAAATACTCTTAAAATGTTTTTAAAATGCTCCAAAAACAAAGAAAAAAGATGCAAAAAAAATTGATCAAAACGATCTCGAATGAACAACTCAAGCCGTTGGATATATTACTTATGTAATCGGGGCTTCTTCTATTCTCTCAAGTGACCTCAGCATGAAAAAGTTTACAGAAAAAAGTGACTTAGTGCATAACGTACTGATCTCGCAGTCGGCATAAGTGAAGTTCATGCCCACAGTTGGTACGTCCTTTTAAGCCGTGACGTAGCCAGAGCCTTCCTCTCCCCGCACCCCCTTCTCCCTGCTGTGGAATATTAGGAAAACTTGCGCGTATAGTAACTCATATGGGCAGGGGTTTTCATGACCGATCGAGGGTTACGCAGAATGACCGATGGAGCGAGTTGCGTGTTTGCTGGCTGTTTCCCTTTATCGTACTCTGCAAATAGTTTTTTTTTTTTTCTTCAATATTTTGATGAAGGCCAAGTGGGTAATTTCCTATCTAGCAGTAGCACGCTTAACTGGATTTCGTGTCGTCAGTTTCCTGTAACTTGTACAAACAGTATTTCTTCCGTAGCGTATTATATAGAATGGATGGATGGTACATCCTAATATCCTTAATCATTTCCTCCTACTAAAGCATTTAGTTTGTCGCGCCTTCATGAAGCCTCGACAACAAAATAGTTCGCCACTGCTTGTCGAGATAAGTTTTCGTCACAGAACTGTGTCGATGACCTCGCTTTTAACAGTTTACAGCACCACAACAGTCTTTCCTGCAGACCTGATGCAATCACTAGTGTTGTGTTAAAGCACCGTATGTCTTCAAGTGACAAATAAGGACACAAGGCCACCCACACTACTTCTGATTTCCAGAGGAAGTGGAAATGTTTATGTCAGAGATCACGAAGCAATAAGTGGTTCGACGACATATTTAAAAAGAAATGGAGGTTGGGTTTGTTTGCACAAATAACAAATACTTCCCACTAAATGTATGCGATGAAGCTTTTTGAAAATCAACTATGAATTTTTAAGCTTAGTGACCAACTCAGTTTAACTTTCAATTTGTTTTCCATTTAATCACGTGTGTGAATTATTTATTACTTAGTTATTTGTAACAATCCAGATTATTTTTTCACCGGGAGAGGTGGCTCAGGGCATTGCAGTGCCTCTGACCGGGAGGTCCAGGTTTGATTCCCGATGGTGGCAGGATATTTGACACTAGCTACAAAGCTTGGTCGAATTCACTCGCTGTCTGGGGGAGAATACTAGCGGCTAGCTGCTCTGATTGGTAGTTTTCCGTGGTTTCTCCGATCAACAACAGACGAATGCCGGAGCAGTACCCTAACAAACGGGCCACGGACCGCGCGCGATATTTCCTTCCTCTTCCTTGTCTTATCCTCTCCCCTTATACTGGCATGCACCACACTCCACACATGGCGGGAGACCGGTGGTGAGCTTAGAGCTCTTCCCGGCTGTGATGGTTAAGATCAACACCAGACGAATGCCGGAGCAGTACCCTAACAAACGGGCCACGGACCGCGCACGATCTTTTCTTCCCATTCCTTGCCCTATCCTCGTCCCTCACTTACATACTGTCATGCACAACCCCAACCATACATGGCGGGAGACCAGTCGGGAGCTTAGAGCTTGCCACGACTGGGGTGGTGTCCCGCTGGTGGGAGATCTCTGGTTGGGGAAAACCCGCTAGGCAACGGTACGTCGTCGCCGGATCTCGCCACCCAGCAGAGGAAGATCGCCGCCCCCTCCCGATGAAAATAACATGTCTTACACTTACGGGACTACACTTACGTTAGGTCGGCGCCGGATCTCGCCATACAGCAGAGGAAGATCGCCGCCCCCTCCCGATGAAAATAACATGTCCTACACTTACGGCACTACACTTACGTTAGGTCGGCGCCGGATCTCGCCATCCAGCAGAGGAAGATCTGCGCCCCCTCCCGATGAAAATAACATGTCCTACACTTACGGGACTACACTTACGATAGGTCGGCGCCGGATCTCGCCATCCAGCGGGGGAAGATCACCGCCCCCTCTCGATGAAAATAACATGTCCTACACTTACGGGACTACACTTACGATAGGTCGGCGTCGGATCTCGCCATCCAGCGGGGGAAGATCACCGCACCCTCCCGATGAAAATAACATGTCCTACACTTACGGGACTACACTTACGATAGGTCGGCGCCGGATCTCGCCATCCAGCAGAGGAAGATCGCCGCCCCCTCCCGATGAAAATAACATGTCCTACACTTACGGGACTACACTTACGATAGGTCGGCGCCGGATCTCGCCATCCAGCAGAGGAAGATCTGCGCCCCCTCCCGATGAAAATAACATGTCCTACACTTACGGGACTACACTTACGATAGGTCGGCGCCGGATCTCGCCATCCAGCGGGGGAAGATCACCGCACCCTCCCGATGAAAATAACATGTCCTACACTTACGGGACTACACTTACGATAGGTCGGCGCCGGATCTCGCCATCCAGCAGAGGAAGATCGCCGCCCCCTCTCGATGAAAATAACATGTCCTACACTTACGGGACTACACTTACGATAGGTCGGCGCCGGATCTCGCCATCCAGCGGGGGAAGATCACCGCACCCTCCCGATGAAAATAACATGTCCTACACTTACGGGACTACACTTACGATAGGTCGGCGCCGGATCTCGCCATCCAGCAGAGGAAGATCGCCGCCCCCTCCCGATGAAAATAACATGTCCTACACTTACGGGACTACACTTACGATAGGTCGGCGCCGGATCTCGCCATCCAGCGGGGGAAGATCACCGCACCCTCCCGATGAAAATAACATGTCCTACACTTACGGGACTACACTTACGATAGGTCGGCGCCGGATCTCGCCATCCAGCAGAGGAAGATCGCCGCCCCCTCTCGATGAAAATAACATGTCCTACACTTACGGGACTACACTTACGATAGGTCGGCGCCGGATCTCGCCATCCTGCGGGGGAAGATCACCGCACCCTCCCGATGAAAATAACATGTCCTACACTTACGGGACTACACTTACGATAGGTCGGCGCCGGATCTCGCCATCCAGCAGAGGAAGATCGCCGCCCCCTCCCGATGAAAATAACATGTCCTACACTTACGGGACTACACTTACGATAGGTCGGCGCCGGATCTCGCCATCCAGCGGGGGAAGATCACCGCTCCCTCCCGATGAAAATAACATGTCCTACACTTACGGGACTACACTTACGATAGGTCGGCGCCGGATCTCGCCATCCAGCAGAGGAAGATCGCCGCCCCCTCTCGATGAAAATAACATGTCCTACACTTACGGGACTACACTTACGATAGGTCGGCGCCGGATCTCGCCATCCAGCGGAGGAAGATCACCGCACCCTCCCGATGAAAATAACATGTCCTACACTTACGGGACTACACTTACGATAGGTCGGCGCCGGATCTCGCCATCCAGCGGGGGAAGATCGCCGCCCCCTCCCGATGAAAATAACATGTCCTACACTTACGGGACTACACTTACGATAGGTCGGCGCCGGATCTCGCCATCCAGCGGGGGAAGATCACCGCCCCCTCTCGATGAAAATAACATGTCCTACACTTACGGGACTACACTTACGATAGGTCGGCGCCGGATCTCGCCATCCAGCGGGGGAAGATCACCGCCCCCTCTCGATGAAAATAACATGTCCTACACTTACGGGACTACACTTACGATAGGTCGGCGCCGGATCTCGCCATCCAGCGGGGGAAGATCACCGCCCCCTCCCTATGAAAATAACATGTCCTACACTTACGGGACTACACTTACGTTAGGTCGGCGCCGGATCTCGCCATCCAGCAGAGGAAGATCGCCGCCCCCTCCCGATGAAAATAACATGTCCTACACTTACGGGACTACACTTACGATAGGTCGGCGCCGGATCTCGCCATCCAGCGGGGGAAGATCACCGCCCCCTCTCGATGAAAATAACATGTCCTACACTTACGGGACTACACTTACGATAGGTCGGCGCCGGATCTCGCTATCCAGCGGGGGAAGATCACCGCCCCCTCTCGATGAAAATAACATGTCCTACACTTACGGGACTACACTTACGATAGGTCGGCGCCGGATCTCGCCATCCAGCGGGGGAAGATCACCGCCCCCTCCCTATGAAAATAACATGTCCTACACTTACGGGACTACACTTACGTTAGGTCGGCGCCGGATCTCGCCATCCAGCAGAGGAAGATCGCCGCCCCCTCCCGATGAAAATAACATGTCCTACACTTACGGGACTACACTTACGATAGGTCGGCGCCGGATCTCGCCATCCAGCGGGGGAAGATCACCGACGCCTCCCGACCAAAACATGCACTACGCTTACGGGACTAACGATCTGATTAGTTGACGTGCCCGGAATCATTAGTAAACAATCATTCAAATTCATTTTTTATTTTATGACGTCTGTGAATTATTTGTGATTTAGTTATTTGTAACAGTACAGATTCTTTATATAAAATTTAAAAAAATCGTAATTGTTTTGATATAACATCTAAGATGAATCTACTACATTGTGTAGAGAGAATGTAGTTGGCCTTCACTGTTCTGTTATGTGAGTTGCAATTGATCTATGAAAAGTGGTCTACGTTTCTTGTGATTATAGTTAGCGGAGCGAAGATAGCTTTTTGAGTTCAAAGATTTGAGGGCAAATGTTGTAATGAACCTGCGATTCTTGGGTTGTTATTTATAATTAAATCTACCAGTATGCTCGCAACTGTTTGATGTCAATACTATTATTTATGTCCGTTCTTTATATAATTTCAATTTGCCCTGCACTGCTCATGTCAATATTTTAGAATTAATAATTTCAATAACATTCCTTTTAAAATTTTATTATTTGTGTATATCTACATACGACAAACTATAGCCTACCTGATTGCATCTTGACGGGCCCTCCGTACGGACAAGCGATTTCTAGACGTTTTGTTAGCTAAGAAGTTCTTTGGTTGATTGCAACTGAATATGAATAAACAGCCTTGTTTCAAACAATAAATATAATATTTATTTTTATTGAAAATCATTAACGTGGTTTAATGAGCTCATTTATGTTAACTGCTTCTATTCTGAACCTTGTTTGTACAAAATCAGTTCACATGTTTTTACTTCTTGTCTTTTTTTTCTTTTGTCCCCTCCACAGTAACCCTGTGAAGAAGGGGAATTTATTATCTTTAAATTTTCTTACGTTTTGCTGCTGCCTTGCGGCTTAAGCAGCTAGAGGCGGGGCTTTTTCTTACAAGTAATTTTACATTCTAGACCTATAGTTAACTTACTTGCACTTTGGCATTACTAACTTACACTAGATCAGTTCTGTTAAACTATATTATATATACTACGTACATTGTTATTATATGCCTTGGTAATTTTTTTCTACATCCACACATCATTCATACTTGTTTCATTATATACATAACCATTCATTCTTCCCATTCATTCGCACTTCACTGCTCTTGGATGTACTCTTGCGCAATTTTGGTGACACGAATTATTATTTTTCTTTTATCCCTTCCACTGTGGAAAGGGGAATTTATTTACTTTTAATTCGTACATCAAGCTGATGCCTTGCGGCTTAAGCAGCTAGAGGAGGGGCTTTGTCTTGCAGCTAATTTTAATATTGTAGTCCTTAAGTTAAATTATTTGCACTTTGGTATTCCTAACTTACACTTAAATGGGTTTTTATTAACTACTAAAAAATTGTTATTTTTATACATGTGTGAGTTTTTTTTGTCTCTCTCTACATTCACACATCATTCATACTTGTTTCATTAAATACATAACCGTTCATTCTTCCCATTCATTCGCACTTCACTGCAGTCTTCTTGTCTGCACTCTTCGTGTCTTCGCGCGCTGGACGGATCTCGGACGAAATCCGGATGAAGAAAATGTTCAATGTCCCCGAGGTCTTCTCTCTTCGGTCGCTGCGATGAATTACCCTATTTCGCCCCGTTAACGGCATGGGAATGCGTCATCGATTTCGATGTCTTCAAAACACCGATGTTTTTGTAGAAACATTGATATTTTAACTATCGATGTATTAAATGAATTATTAACATTGATGTTTTGTAAACGATGTTTTTTTTCTTTTCCGATGTTTTGTTTCTGAAAGAAAAACTCCATTTCATTACAATACTCTAAAAGTTAAAATATGAAATAACTGGTAGTAACACTATTATTCATTGCGTAATGTTGGTTGCACTACCTACAACGAACAAACTCTTAAGCCCGAGATGACGTCTATGCCATTGTATTTCATCTTCATGTTCATTTTCCACATTGAGGTATGGCCAGCAAGAACACTGTGGGCGAAGGGTTGTCACCTTCTTATCATTTCCTTTTTTGGCAAATTCAAAAACACTAGCACTGTCAAATTAAATTTTATTGCACGAATTTAATGTTAGAGGATACTAATCGAGTCTAAAAACATCGATGTATTAATTTTGAACATCGATGTTTTAATTTTGAACATCGATGTTTTAATTTTGAACATCGATGTTTTAATTTTGAACATCGATGTTTGCTAACATCGATGTATTGTTATCGCTGTCGCATCTCTATAACTGTATATATTATACAATATCAGTTTCTAACCAAAAATAGCAATCCGCGCATTTGCTGAATTATTGTCTGTTCGTCGGATAGCTATGTTAAAACGATGCGTGTCCGCGACACTTCCCTGACTTCGCCTATGGCGGGCGCCTTGTCGCGTCACTCATACTACTATTCAGAAAGAAAGGTTTGGTAAATGAGAAAGTCACGACTTATTTCCTAATCTAATTGCGTTCGCCCAAACATGTTCGTTTCTGTTATTTTTCGAGTTATTTAGATTAATTTAGATGTATTTAGATTTATTTAGATGTATTTAGATGTATTTAGATTTATTTAGATTTATTTAGATGTATTTAGATTTATTTAGATTTATTTAGATTTATTTAGATTTATTTAGATTTATTTAGATTTATTTAGATTTATTTAGATTTAATTAGATTTAATTAGATTTATTTAGATTTAATTAGATTTAATTAGATTTATTTAGATTAATTTAGATGTATTTAGATGTATTTAGATTTATTTAGATTTATTTAGATTTATTTAGATTTATTTAGATTTATTTAGATGTATTTAGATGTATTTAGATGTATTTACATTTATTTAGTCAAAAAGCAGTAAAAACAGTATGTGACGTAGGGGGAAGAAGATTATCTGATGCTACCTGATTATTCTGATGCTAATTGATCGTTAACACTACGTTACCACACTCCCCTCCTACGTTTAGCCAGGCGCAGAATGAGAGAATTCCCCCACCCCCTAACATTTTTTTCAGTAACTATTGATTTCAACTTGCCACGAGTTTTTCAAGAAACACATTTTCGGATTTTCAGTAAAACGAATAAAATCGTATCGCAGCTGCGCAGCCTGCGTGAGCCTGCATGATCATATCGTAGCCTGCGACATTTTATAAATTCTGTAATATGACACAAACATTTTGAATTGTCCCTCCAAAAATTCGTTTCTGGGTCCGCCCCTGATTCGGCTTTGCGTCTTAACTGATCTATCATGACATTGTCCACCCCGCGGCCGATGTGAATAGCACGATTGTCAGCGGTCGAAATAGATCGATCTCATTCCTTCATACATTATCATGCCTCCTACACATACGAGCGTATTTTCTCATATCATTACAAAGAGCTATGACCATCTCTCCCGCGTTTTGTTCTATTACTCGCGCAACTTTTTTTGAACGATGACCTTGCTTCCCCCTCTCTGACACAATAAACATTTGAAGACAAAAGCTCGCAGCGTGCACTGATGACAACATTCCAAACACATCTTCACTGGCGCGAAACAGAAACTATTTTCTGTTGAAGACGAGAACTTCTGACCGTGATTTTCTCCAAAAAATTAAAATAAATGACTAAAGCAGGTGTAGATTCATAACAGGAAATGCCTCGAACTCCTGAGAAAATGCAAATTATTGAGGGAGTTGCGAAGGCATGACTGATTCTCCAGAGATTGGCATTGCTTCATAAAGTCTAGTGGCCGATTTCGTAACTAATATCCCCACTCTGCCCGTATTTCTTCAATCCATCGTTCAAGAAAAGTTGCGCGAGTAATACTGCCATCATTCTTTTTTCCAGGGCTTGTTTATTTACACTTGCTACCATAGCAACTTCTCCGTTCTGGTTTCATTTCCTCCGTATGCTTATACTAATAGATATCGACCTAATTTAATATTATTATACTGTTTTATTAATAAAATTCGGATATATTTTGACTTATCATTTGGAATATCACAATGTACGTGAATATTTTTGAAAAATATTTTTTTTCAATTTGTATATAAAATATCAGTTATCTTTTCTGAACAAAATCATGTATATTTTATGTGTAACATTTGGAGAAGTTTAAAAAAATCAATTATAAAAATTCCGTGTCAAGTGGTCTGCTTTTCAGTGTGAAATTTTGTTCCATTTTATTTCTTGTTCTACCGAAGTCATTTCCATGGAATACATTTTGTTGCAACCGTTCTTAGTTCCACTAGAGCCTGTCGCCAGTAGCATGTTGCATTGATTTCTTGTTTGTTGTGTGTTTATATTTTAGTATCCATGTGTTTATGCCTGGCAGGATTTCGCATATCACCGCCAGACTTTAAAGTGAAACTCCCGTAAAACTTACATTTTATCATATAAATTTTTATAGAAAAAAGACCTAGGTATGATAGAAGGTTAATATGTACAGATTAAATTCAATAAACTATTTACAACACTGTAGTTTACAATAAGTGTCCTACATTCAAAGCGGACAGAAATATGACATAACTTTTAAAAAATGTTCAATTTTTAAAAACATATTTAAAAAATATATTTCGCAAAAAACTACAACTCTAAATTATTTCATAGTAACCTAATATTCAGATAACTATGTGGTAAATCTTATTTATCTACTTGCTATACTTTCAGAGAACATAACAAATAGATTAAAGAACAAAATGACAAATCAAAATATGAATAACAAAAATACAGTAAAAATATTACAGGGAAACAGGTATTTAATTATCAAGAAGAACTCATTTATACTGGGACATAATTTTTATTTACACCGTATGAAAGTTTTCTAGAAATTTGGGTTTGAAAATGCTATATTTTGACCATTATTTCTATTGCGTTCACATGTTATATATGTTCCCTTGAGCACTTTCCTATAGGATGTTCCCGTGTGCCTTTGAGAGTTTTAAAGGAAAAGATTAGTGAGTACATAAAAAATTGATGTCCAGCAATCGTTTGACACACGTGTCCCATAAAAATGTTCCGTGTTTATTACGATGTGATGAATGAAGATAAAGTGACTAGCAGAATTTCCTCCTACAGTCTTCTGCAACGTACATATTCAGATATTGGTAAATATGAAACGCTTCAATTACATTTTCCGAAACTTGTGTATCTATATGTTCGCAGTGAGTAGTGATTGTATTGTGTTATGATGTTTAAACCTCCTTCACTTAATTAGTCTTGGAGAATAAGAACTCAACAAAATTAAACAATAATTTGAGTTTTTCGATTTTCCTTACGTTGCAGATGTATTTTTCTATTGAAACGTTTCTACTGTTGTTAAGTGTGATATAAAAACGAGGTTTCAGATAGTATATCTAAGTTTAGACTGATGACACTGGCTTAGGTGGCTCAGGGCATCAATTGATGTCATTACATCAATTGCCCTGACCCAGAGCCCTTAGGGTTCGAGTCCCGAAGGTGGCAGGGTATTCATCATTAGCTACACAGCTGGGTCGAACTCAGATACTGTCTAGAGGAGAATTCTAGCCACCGGCTGCTCTGATCGGTTCTTTTTCGTGCTTTCTCCGATCAAGACCAGGCGAATGCCGGAGTTGTACCGTAACAAACGGGCCACGGACCGCGCGCGATCTCTCCCTCTTCCTTGTCCTCTCCTCACCCCCTGCTTAAACACACTTGCCCTGCTGCTGGGAGATACCGGGTAGAGGAACACCATGCTAGCAGACATGTATGTCGACGCCAGATCTCACTGAGCGAGGAAAGGTCACCGCCACTTCTAGGGATTAAAACGTGCACCACACTTACGGGAAATGTGTCCTTATCAGTTGACGCGCCGGGAATCGCTAATCTGTGGATTAGAACATGGAATGTTTTTGTAATTCTACATGTCTGAGTCATGAATAACCTTTGCGAGGTCGTAAAAGATTGGGAACCTATTCTCTACGAGTTTGGTGGTTGGGTGAGGCGTATGTCTGTGGAGTAGGATTAAGTTTCAGAAGTTAATATTTTTCTGGAGATGGGGGGTTAACTTAAATAATTTTCAGGAATATTGTATTTCCAAAAAGCAATGCTCTCAGATTGATAAATGAATGGATACTGAGAGTTTTAAAAAAATAATCGCAGTTGTAACGGGAATGTAGTTGAAAAAAGCACTCCCCTTTCACATTGCGTTTTAATTTATTTGTAAACACATTAATTAATTTTAGGAGCTACGCGATTGAAACGATCTTTAGCAATGTATTTATTCTCACATCAGACATCATCTTTAATTTACCGTATTTAATTATTAGAAGGTATCTACCTCACCTGCTCTCTAATTAACTAGTTAGATAGACTAGCCGTTACTCTCTAGATAGATAGAAAATTTATTTCATAGCCTGGATCATTTGTTCAGAGTCACTATAATTACGTTCATAAGGAACTCTCTGCTGCAACTTGAATGAAGCTATGAATACCCTACCTCATGAATACCCTACCACATCGCAATCCCACGTGCTCTCTACTTTCAGAGCAGGCAAGTTTACCTGCTGCCGGAGGTTTGAGTTTTATCGGTTTTCTCAACAGTGGATTGCCGATTTATAGTTCTAGGAAGAAGGTTTAAGAGCACAAGGTCATCATCAGAAAAAACTTAAAATCTGTTAGTTCTATTTCAAAAGTTAAAAAAACATTACGAAATTCGTGAGAAAAGACTTATTTTATCCTTAACGTCGAGGCAATTGTATTTGTATGAATACAGAACATTGTTCATACCTAAATTAACTTTCTTTCATTATTAACAGAATATTGTTTTTAAAGTGATAAAACAATATTTGTGTAGGTTAGTGAAATTCATTCAGTATTAGTTCGTAAAAATAATTACAAAATTTAGTCCAAAAAATTACGTTAGATATTTGTATTTCTCTAATTTTTTCAGTATATTTGTAAAAAATTATGAAGTGTCGCATGGTAGAAGTATTTGGTCGCGTAATAATTTAAGAGTTTCCGGCGACGCTCTTTAATTTTGTCACGGCGAACACGCGATGCTAATTCGGCACGTAAACTTTTATTGATCGTTTGACTTTGAACCTCGTCGTCACATCAACCTCGTCGGCACATCGAATACTGCCTTTACCATAGAAAAACAAAGCACATATGATCGAACTCCGCATACTACAGGTCTGTGCTCTATTAAATGTCATTACCTTTGCCAGCCTAAATACATCGACTAGGCGACACGTGCCTTTAATAGCCTACGTTTCACGTAACACGTCATCAGAAGAAGTACAAAATGCAACAAATCCAACGGCATTTCGAATCTACAAACGATCGTTATTCGAAACCGAAATGGACTTCTTTTGGATCAAGAAAAACGGAGAAACGATACATGACGGCGCCAGTTTCTTGCTGTTTAAAACGTTCGAAGAGATCACAGACATACATTTCGAAGACGTCGAACCCGTTCCGTTTTCCTTCGGGGTGTACGCGAACGGTTCGTTCGACGGTGAATTGGGACTAGTTTCAACATCCGTTGACGTGGCGTCCAACGTGTATTTGTACACACCCATCATCTACGAATTCGCCGTCTTCACCGTACCTGTGCAAGGCAGCCCCTGGTGCATTGCCGTGCGTAGGGCCCCTCCAATAAACTTCGCCCAAGTGCTTCCACTCCCGTTCAACCTGAAGCTGTGGTCTTGCATACTGGGTGCGCTCGTGGCGTTGACGATAACGTGGCACTTATCTCGCACTTGCGCGCCGAAACGCCAAGCAAACATCAGTCTGGCTGACACGATCCTGTCTGTCGTGCAAGTGTCTTTTTGTGGAGCCTGCGCCTGTAAGCAACCGTCATCTGCAACCCAATGTTTGGTGTTCAGTCTTCTACTGTTCAGCATCTTAATACTTAGCAACGCGTACCAAGGACAGCTGCTAGGTTTCCTCACGGCTCCTCCGCAACCGACGAACATTTTGACCCTGGGAGAGGCTGCGAAATCTCTCCGACGTGTGTACACCTACGCAATGTTGAGCGAAACTTGGGAAGATGTACCGACGGAGGAATTAAAAAGCATTCGGAAGAAACTGCAGCTGATAGACTTCGATGATATAACGAAGATCCTAAAAGAGATTGCCGGTTCGTCGGAAGTGGGGTTTATGATGGAGAAAGCGATGTTCGACTTTTACTCGCACTTTGAGGAACTGACCGACGACGGCGCCAGTCTCTTCCATTTCATTCCAGAGTGCATTATAGCGCCTGCGCATTTGGCATACATTGTCCGTAGAAGATCTGCACTCTACCGGGTGTTCGCCCCTTTTGTCAGCCATCTTGTGGAAGCAGGCTTGTACGACTTCTGGAGAAGGGCTCAGAAGCATCGAATGATTTGCAACGGAGTGACGGTTGCGCAGGTGAGACTCTTCGAGGGGTCACATTCGATTTCATCGATTGAATGAATGATCAGTGTTTTCGTGCGCGTCAACTGCCATGGACATTAATCCCGTAAGCAGTCCCGTAAGCATTTCGTCGAAACCTGTCCTACATTTATAAAATGCATAACAAATATCGTACATCCTGTCCTACTTTTACAAAATGCATAACATTTTTCAGACACCCTGTCCTACATTTATAAAATGCAACATTTATAGAATGCATAATGTTTCTCAGACATCCTGACTTACATTTATAAAATGCATATCATATATCTGACGTTCTGTCCTACATTTATAAAATGCATAACATTTCTCAGACATCCTGTTCTACATTTATATAATGCTTAACATTTCTCAGACATCCTGTCCTACACGTATCTAATGCATAACATTTCTTCGACATCCTCATTAAAACGCTTTACATTTCTTCAGAGACATTCTGCATAAAGGCGGTTCCACATATTCGGCATTCGCCGAGAAGCGAGCTACTCCTCACCCAATTGCAAACAGCTGATGTGTTGGGCGAAAGTTCGCTCCCTTTGATGTGTCCCGAATGTTCGGCGCTTGGCGAATCACTAGCAACCCGTCCACACTGCTAGGGGTTGGGCGAGTAGTAGCTCGCTCTTCGGTGAATGCCGAATGTGTCGAGCCACCTTAAGGCGCTTTAATACTGCTCGGCCAATAAAGCTAAGGTGTTTGGCGAATGTTTGTTCCTTTTGATGTGTCCTAAAGACCGACACGCGGTGGGTAGGGTGAATACCGAGTGTTCGGCGCTCGACAAATTGCAAGCACCGCGTCCACACTACTCGGGATTCGCCGAATGCCGAATGAACGGAGCCGCCTTAAGGCGCCTTAATAGTGCTCACCCAATCCCGAACAACTGATGTGTTCGGCGAATGTTCGCTCCTTTTGATTTGTCCTAAAAACCGACACGCGGAGGCTAGGAATTCGCCGAATGCCGAATGTGTGGAGCCTCCTTAACACGCCTTGATACTGGTCTCCCAATCCCGAACAAATGATGTGGGTAAATACCGAATGTTCGGCGCTCGGCGAATCGCAAGCTACCCGTCCACACTACTCGGGATGGGGCGAGCAGTAGCTCGGTGCTCGCCCAATGCCGAATGTGCGGAGCCTGACGCGCTGCGCCCTCGCGCAGGTGGCGCCGTCTCCGCGGCGCGCGCTGAGCCTGGAGCAGCTGCTGGGGCCGTTTGCGCTGCTGGGGGCGGGGCTCAGCGCCTCCGCCGTCGCCTTCCTCGCCGAGCGCCTGCGCCAGCGCCTGCGCCCGCGCCAGCGCCTACGCCCGCGGAGTCTGCGATAGTGCAACAGCAGCCAGCAGTTACACGAACTACAATGCACTTTGTCGTGAAGAATGCGTAGCAATCAATGGAGGATATGAACTTCCAGATACGAAGATTGCGTGCTCCACAATACGGTGTTTCTACAAACACATATAATCGTGGCACATTACTGCTATAAATTTTAAGGTGAAGGATGCAAAGAACACGGAAGTTTTATTCCTACCGATCGTGCTGGAAATATATGGGTGGGTTCATGCGTATCATATCCGACTTTAGTCAATGAGCTTCAGGCACCAGTTTGCGTCACAATATTAGCAGGAATTTTAAATTCCAAAAGTATCACCTTGTTACAAACCATAGACACAGATTAGTGAAGTTCTTTTTTTTTTAATATATCAACTTTTATTTCAATTACACCTTAATCGTGTTATTTTTGGTTGGTTAGCGTTGAAAATTGCCACTTTATGCCACTTTCAAAATGTTTCTCAAAACTTCACGCTTTTCATGCAATATGGCGGAAAGCGTTCGGCATTTCAAACGATGTACACAAGTTGTGGTCACATGGTTGGTGATGCAAACTTGTGCTGGGCATTAGAAGCAACAAGTGGTGCTAAAAAACAGCATATACTTTTTCGCTCAATTTTTCACGCAAAATTTCGCGAAAAGTACTCAAATTTTCGAAAAATTGTACATCACCTTATTCGATCTTCTATTTTTAAGAAACAGATTTCATTAAGGATCAAATTAATTAATTAATTTCATTAATCTTACTTCATTCCTGCAGTTGTGAGAAGACACCGAAAAGAATTTTAATGTTGGAAATATTCGAAAAATCAGAGTTTTTAACGAACATAAGACCTACACCATTCTTTTAAACGTCCTTCACCCTATCCAACACCAAAATTTAATCAAACACAATGGAACCATATTTTTCAAAATTTTGAAAATGTTCTAGGAACTCCATGGAAAGTAATCTCCAAAATTAAAATATCTGTTTCAAATTCAACAGGCTGCTACATCAGCCAGATCGATTAAAGGAATATTACTATTGAAGAAAATCAGCTGAACGATTTAGCCACTATAGCGTTGTTCACGCCCAGACACCCTTTTTTCCCTTAATTCGATTTTTTCCACAGAGGACCCACTAAACGTAGATCCTGTCTATTGCACGTGTTCTAAATTTAGCTACAGGAGATATACCCCAACCGGAACAAGCTCATAAGCTCCCTACTGGGCTCCCAGCATGTGTGTTAGTGTGGTGCATGACAGTGTAAGTGAGGGGGCGACGAAAGGACAAGGAAGAGGAAGGAAAGATGACACGCGGTCCGTGTGTGAGTGAACTACTCCGGTATTCGCCTGGTGATGTTCGGAGAAACCGCGAAAAACTACCGATCAGAGCAGCCGGCCGCCGGTATTCTCCTGCAGTGTGGAAACCCATTCCGACGTCCGGACTCGAACTTAGGACCTTCCGGTCAGAGGCAATGCAGTGACATTAGACCCTCGCCATTAATAAAGGCACTATTATTATTATTATTATTATTATTATTATTATTATTATTATTATCCGTTGATGCCATGAGCCACCTCTCCCGCTCCGCCTTCATGGGTTTGTTGAGACGCGGCCGCGAGGTGGGAGGCTGCAAGTTGGGCCCTTCTCGCGGTCCAAGGGCCGGGAGGAGGGGGGGGGGCTTGAAACGTGGGTCCCTAAAGGGCAGAAAGGGTTCGCGGTGGCGCGCCGCGCCATGCGAGCGACAGGTTGGCAAACCCAAGAAACGTGACACCGCATTCGGCTGAGCCTAACGGGCCCCAGCACCTCTTTCGAGCGTCTTGCAGTCGCCTCTCCCCCCTTTTTTTTCTCCCAACTTTCCCCCCGCCAGTAGCCCTGGCGAGGCGGGAGTTTATTTTCTTGTTGGGGTACAACATACGCCGCAGCTCTACGGCTTATGCGGCAAAGAAGAGGGCAGTGCTTACTTACTAACTTATTTCTAACTTAACCTATGGATGAAGCCGGTACTTTGGCCGGCAACCTAAGATTAACACAAGACTTTATATTTTTCTACATGCTTAATAGTTTTAGTTTTCTTGGTGTTTTTTTTTTTTTTTTTTTTTTTTTTTTTTTGCCGCCGGCACCTGCCGGTGTAGTTCAGAACCGTGATGTAAATGACGTTGTTTACATCGCGCTCAGAACCAGTCGTGTTTGCCTTTGTCCGCTCCACAGTCCCTCTAAAGAGGCAGGAATTTATTTTTTATAGTTTGGATACATTAAGCTACTGCCTTGAAGATTAAGCAGCTAGAGTGGGGGGATTTGTCTTAATAACCAGCTAAAAGAACTACCAGCTACCTAAACTTTGGCATGCCTAACGTACAGTAAATGAGTTTCTAACCAAGTACTGGAGAAATTTTACTTTCTTGTTAGATGATATTTTTTTCTATATACACACATCATTCAGACTTGTTTAACATTATATAAATAACCATTCATTCTACTCATTCACTCGCACTAGACTAGCAGTCTTCTGTTCGCCAGGGCACTGACCGATGTGTCTGTGGCGCGCATGCCCATTGGGAGGCGTGGCAGGTGGGGCGCGGCGTCGCGTAACTTCAGAATTAATGTCCTGAACATTTGATTGCTTGGAATCACTAATCAGTCAGTCAGCCATCGAACGGTCGTCAAATTGACGGACGTCAACGACGTACGTTTTGCGACGCTCGTGTGACGCTAGTGTGACGCTAGCGTGGGTGTCCATGTTCTTGAACGTAACTGTCCAAATCCCTCACTCACGAGGTCGGTATAATTGACCAAATGATTTGTAAGGATGTTATATAACTCAATAAAATGTGATAAATCCAACAATAAATTAATTGATGTTTTTATTCGTATGAGGTTTTTGCGCATATGTCTTGACAACAGAATTCGTGTGCTCCAATAGCTTTCACCTAATTACTTTTCATAGCAAAATTGCTGTCAAATTTAGAAGTATGCAAACAAACTTTAGTATTACAATCTCTTAACA
The DNA here is from genome assembly GCA_038098605.1 of Gryllus longicercus. Lineage (NCBI taxonomy): Eukaryota > Metazoa > Arthropoda > Insecta > Orthoptera > Gryllidae > Gryllus > Gryllus longicercus. The sequence goes on along the minus strand of JAZDUA010000039.1, from coordinate 1,143,335 downwards.
GCAATTAGCACGGGTCCAAGCGACTTGAATTGCAATATGTTGAGATAGTACCACATGCAACAGGTAACTTTCCGTCACAATTGAAGAGCTTATCGCCAAAGTAAAGTTTTTAAAAAATATTTTTATACATATTTATTTGTCTTTCGGAAATACATAGTTCGGTTACACTTCCTCATATTTATTTGTTGGCTTATAACTATTCTTACTTCGTAATCTTAAAACTAACTTCTTCTACCAGAACAAGGGTATGTAGTTACAATCAGCACCTACTGTTAACAATTATTAGCGAATAAGTTTAGGAAGGAGTCAAATGGGTATCGTTTTTTTAATTCGTGTTGGAGTTTGGAATGTTGAGGCGGCATTATAGTCGATTGCATGAGGTATAGAGTTCGTGTTTGAGTAAAAGTTATTGGAGAGTTGGGTTATGTTTTTAGAGATGGATGTTATATTCAGTTCTTTGTGTAATTGTTGCTGGATATAAACCATGGATCGTAAAATAGTTGTTAATCGGAGGAATTTATTTTGTATCATCTGCAGTTTATTTGTTGATGCATTAGACCAAACGGCGCATGCGTATATCATTAAGGATCTGATTATTGGATTATTGATTTGTATAATGTTATGGCATTTATCTATCGATATGCAGCTTTCAGATTTATGAGAGGTTTTAATGATTCTATCTTTCATTTTGATTGTTGTGTTTGGATTGTAATATTGGAATTCCAGGTCAGTTTTGTATCTAAATTCAGCCCAAGACTTATTGACAGTAGGGAGCCCATGGCACTGTATTGTTGATTGTAAAACCAAAGTAAAGTAGCTCTAAGAAACTAGTGTAACAGCATATTTTTTATCGCACTGTTCAAAATAACTAGTCAATATTATACGACTATATGCACCTGCAGTAGTGTTTATAATCAGCTAACATTTTTTTTTTGTCTGTGCTAAGATCCGATTCGGCACTTTACCCCTAGAAGAACAGTCGCGCAGCTAAACTCATGTTTCCTGTCACTTAAAAAAACATTGGTTACTAGCATTATTTCTAATTTATGAATTTTCGAAAAATTCAGGGAGTTCAATATTAATGAGACCGGCGCCATTTTAAGCGTACCTTATCCGTGGAAGAAAATTGAAAGAAAAAGTTTGGAAGCGTCATTGAGAAATTGTGCTTTTTTATAGATTGCGTTAACTTCAAGCATAAATTATTCAAAAACTTATTTTTTTTACAAACAATTGTACAAAACCTTCTTAAAAGTTCCAATTTTTTAGAACAGATTTCATTGAAGAAAATAATCTCTATCATCAACAGGAGACGGATTTTGATGAGCTAAAACATTGCCAAAAATGATCAATGAAATGCTCTTAAAATGCTTTAAAATGCCCTAAAAGAAAGAAAAATGATGAGCAAAAAATTGATCAAAACCGCTTCAGACGAACAACTCAAGCTGTTGCATATGTTACTGATGTAATCGAGGCTTCTTCCTTTTGTTCAAGTAACCGCAGCTTGCAAACTTTTGGTTTGGACTGTTGTTTAAAAGAAAATCGTTCCCTTTATTTATCGCGATATCGACGGAACTGACAATGGCGCCGAGAAACATCACAGGAACCTTAGATTACGTAGTACTCACAACGGCTGACTTAGCAATATAACAGCAAAGAAATCGAACACGCTTCTCAGTAATTCTGTGCTGAATATTTGTTGCACCTCGTATTGTTTGAAGCAAGTACCTTTGAAATGATATTAAAATCGATAAATTAAGCAAAAAATGCTACAAAAAGAACGTAAAAAGCTAAAAAAATGACTTAATGATGGAAATCGACGAAAAATGCAAAAATTACATAAAAAGAGTCATTTTATTTTGTCTTAACATAAAATGAATTTCTATACTAAACGGCATTGTTCTTAAGCGAAAAAAGACTTTTCAGTAGAATCCTCCCACTAATCATCAATATTGTACTACTTTGCAATGTTTTTTTTTTTATTTCAAAAACATAAGGAGTTTTCTGAAAACAGGGTCAGCACCAATTTATTTTCCGTAATTTGTTATATACACGGGAAAAATAATGAAACATATAGATCCGTTTTTCAGAAAATAATTGTTTAAAAATGCCCACATTTCACATTGCATTAGGAGGAAACTATTCATATTTTCGAAAAATTGTACCTGACTTTATTTCAAGATCTGCTTTGGAACTACAGATTTCATATAAGTGAAAACCATCCATCTTCAGTAATGTAAATGTAGGAAGACTCTGAAAAAAACTTGTGCAATTTTAGTCTATACATAGATATAAACTAAAATAAAACCTGCGTATATTAAAAAAATTGGAGCCATTTTTGGGAATTGTTTAAATATGTTGAGTACTCATGTAAATTATCCCTGGAAGTCAAAATATCTGTTGCAAACTCTCAGGAACGTGTGATCGATCACGGAATTGGAGAAAACCTATTTTTTTGACTGAATAAAATAAAATAGAACAGGTGTATAGGCGCTAGGCATTGACCACAGGCATTAATCGAATTTTCGGTATCAAAACCTATGAAACGTGAATTCTGACTACAACTAGTTAGGGGAAGTAATTTACTAATTAACATATTAGTTTCAAATTCTCAACACCGCGAATTCAGCCATATCGATGGGGTAAATCAATTTTCGAGAAATCGTTTGAAGAGTTTAGAGTAGCTTTTCGGATAAGATGTCAGCTGTTTTGCGTAAACCAATTTTTTTGTATCAAAGACCCACAAAACGTGAATGCTGACTACATAATGTGTTGTAGGAAGTCATTTACTACATATAGGAACAAGATTTATTCATCTTTTCATTACCAGGGCCGAGAATTCGAGTTTTTCTGTCAGCAAATCGCCGATATCCGCTGATATCAAATCTTTTTTTATCTTTTATCTTTTCACGGTCTAATTAAAAAGAAGGAAATAAAAATATTTTAATACGTTAAATTGATAAGTTAAACTAGAAAACAAACTGAAATAGAAATACGTCACATTGAAATCAAGTTCTTCAGTTTCAGAGAATGCTTTTGATATCTAGAAGAGATATTGCAACATACTGCACTGTGATTACGTGAAGATAATTGGCAGGTGGAGCAAATAATAAGCGGTTAAAGCATGTCGACTCACGAGCTTCGGGTGTATTGTACCATGGAATACTTCGTGATGTGTTGATAAGAAACACGAGATGCCCCCAAGGGTTTTCGTGTCCATTGAATGTTCCGACAAACACTTCCTTTGAAGCACTGAGTTTTTCTGCACGTAATTATCTGAGAAATAATTCAATAATGAAATTACTAATGTGTGAGAAATAATGAATCAACTCGTTTCTACATTTCACTTTCTCTTGTACGTACTTATATACGTACATATACGTACATATACGTACATACGTATATAAAATAAAACCTGCGTATATTAAAAAAATTGGAGCCATTTTTGGGAATTGTTTAAATATGTTGAGTACTCATGTAAATTATCCCTGGAAGTCAAAATATCTGTTGCAAACTCTCAGGAACGTGTGATCGATCACGGAATTGGAGAAAACCTATTTTTTTGACTGAATAAAATAAAATAGAACAGGTGTATAGGCGCTAGGCATTGACCACAGGCATTAATCGAATTTTCGGTATCAAAACCTATGAAACGTGAATTCTGACTACAACTAGTTAGGGGAAGTAATTTACTAATTAACATATTAGTTTCAAATTCTCAACACCGCGAATTCAGCCATATCGATGGGGTAAATCAATTTTCGAGAAATCGTTTGAAGAGTTTAGAGTAGCTTTTCGGATAAGATGTCAGCTGTTTTGCGTAAACCAATTTTTTTGTATCAAAGACCCACAAAACGTGAATGCTGACTACATAATGTGTTGTAGGAAGTCATTTACTACATATAGGAACAAGATTTATTCATCTTTTCATTACCAGGGCCGAGAATTCGAGTTTTTCTGTCAGCAAATCGCCGATATCCGCTGATATCAAATCTTTTTTTATCTTTTATCTTTTCACGGTCTAATTAAAAAGAAGGAAATAAAAATATTTTAATACGTTAAATTGATAAGTTAAACTAGAAAACAAACTGAAATAGAAATACGTCACATTGAAATCAAGTTCTTCAGTTTCAGAGAATGCTTTTGATATCTAGAAGAGATATTGCAACATACTGCACTGTGATTACGTGAAGATAATTGGCAGGTGGAGCAAATAATAAGCGGTTAAAGCATGTCGACTCACGAGCTTCGGGTGTATTGTACCATGGAATACTTCGTGATGTGTTGATAAGAAACACGAGATGCCCCCAAGGGTTTTCGTGTCCATTGAATGTTCCGACAAACACTTCCTTTGAAGCACTGAGTTTTTCTGCACGTAATTATCTGAGAAATAATTCAATAATGAAATTACTAATGTGTGAGAAATAATGAATCAACTCGTTTCTACATTTCACTTTCTCTTGTACGTACTTATATACGGAGTAATGTACGTAGTGTAGAAAATGGTATGTAAAGCTGCGGAAAATCGATGTCGAGATTTTAAAGGAAATACATGGCTTTTGGTCCCATGGTACCTAGAAATAGTTGTTTTTTTTTTTTACTTTCTCGCTGCCTCTTACGCTCTAGAGAGGAATTTGTTTAATGCTGTGCAAAAAACAGCAAATTTTCGACAGAAAAACTTTTATTACAGAGCATGGTAACGAAAAAGTGGATAAATCCATTTGCTAAATTTAGAAAAAAATCGTCTATTACGTGGTGTAGCCAGTATCCATGTTTTGTGGGTCCTTGATACCGAAAAATCGAATGACGGCAAAACGTCCGTCCATCCGTCCGTCCGTCCGTCCGTCCGTCCGTCCGTCCGTCCGTCCGTTCGTTCGTCTGTCCGTCTGCCGGTCCGTCTGTGAACAACGCTAGCTGCTAATCCTTTCAGCCGATTTTCTCCGAAATTGATATTTCCCTATCAATGTGACGTATGTCGCGGCTCCTTGAATTTGGAACCGATATTTTAATTTTGGAAGGTAATTTAGATGAAGCCCCTGAGACATTTTCAAGATTTTGATAAAAATGGCTCCATCATTTTTTATAACATTTTGTTGTTGAATAGTGCGAGAAACGTTTAAGAGAACGGTATATGTTTGTTTTTTTAAAAAAAGTATGAGTTTTCAAAAACTGGAAAGATTCATCATATTTTCCTTCAACTATAATTATGAAGTTACTATTCCTACAACTAACTATTCCTACAACTACAATTATGAAGATAAAGATTTTTTCTTTATGTTATCTGATCTATAAAGACAGAATTTTAAATAAGTTCATGTACAATTTTTCGAAAATATGAGTACTTTTCGCGTGTTTTGTTCATGAAAATACAGGTCAGAAAATACGTGCTGTTTTAGCACTAGCTGTTTCCAAAGCTGCTTCACTATTTTGCAAGTATGTTTGTACGTCTGATCGGTGTGTCTTTCTGCCTGCCCGTCTGTGATCAACACTAGGTGGCGGTCAAAATGGAACTGATTTTGGGCGAAATTTTGGACAGCCGACGTAGGATGTTTTTGTCACATGTCCCGGACTTACTCAAACTTGTGAAGGTAAACGGAAAAATGGTCATAGTGAACCCAGACGATCTCTTCCGACGGAGTCCGAAAACAGCGGCTGTCGGATAAAGATCTCCCTCGTATGGTTCTGTACGCCCGATATACCGACAAAACGTGGCTCCACTTTGAGGGCCTAAGCCGTTCACGGACGTTTTTCAAGAACGAATATTTCCTGATCAATTTGCCAGACTCGAATCCCTGCGAATTTCAAACGAATCTTTCAGTTTTTAGGGGTATTTCACATGAAATCTCGGTCACGTTTACAAAATTGTTGATATTATTTCTTTGAAATTCCTCCCATCATTCATATTTATTTTATTATGATCATAATCATTTATTCTCATTGGATTCTAATTGGGTTTACTCAATCGCTTAAGGCGTATGCCGGGATGGTCCCTAGTTTTGCACTCCCAGACGGAAATTTACAGTTTGTCCTCTCCCTCTTAAAATGTTACTACTTTGTATTAATGTAAATTCAGTGGTTAGGCGGAAGAGCAGGGCCTATAGCCTGAGCCTCGCCATTAATAAAGATTATTATTATTATTATTATTATTATTATTATTATTATTATTATTATTATTATTATTATTATTATTATTATTATTATTATTATTATTATTATTATTGGCGTATAGGCCACGCCACACGTTTAACGTGTGTAATTTTTCCAGGATCAGCTTCTCAGCTGTATCCATCATTACAGTGTTGTTACGCCTTGGACGTGTGAATTATGAGTTGATAGGATGATGATGAGGGATGGGCAATCAGAAATTCGACCATGTCTTCGCAGAACTCGAACCTACAGCCTCCTCGGCTCAAACGACGGCTGCCGCAACCGTCAACTATTATTATTATTATTATTATTATTATTATTATTATTATTATTATTATTATTATTCATTCCCACTGCACGCACACATGTTCATTTGCGGGTGAAGACATTGGTTTCCGGGAGGAGGCGGAGGTCGGAGGGAGCGGTGCGGGGGCGTGGCGGGGGCGACGCCGTCCGAAAGGGGGCGGGGGCGGGGGGGTGTAGGGGGCGGGAGCGCACTTGGCGAAAAGCGCAGCTGTTGTCGCTTTGCGGAAGGGCGGCTGGGCGACATCTGTGAGTCTCGCCACGCCCTTCCACCCCCTCCCCCACCCGCACCGCTCCACCGCCGCGTGTTTGCGGAGGTCCCGTTAGCCCTCGCCGCCGCCGCCCCCGCATGCACAACCCTTCCGCGCCTCACCCCCACCCCCACCCGCACCCCGACGCCCACCACGCCCGCTGCTGACGTGCGTACGACCGCGAGAACGGTTCTTCGAAACCAACGCCTCAGGGCCGCCCTCTGCGCCCCCTAGCCTCCCATGAAGGAGTTACATCGCGAATTATCAATGCCACTGCTGACAGATCGTAGTAAAAATGTAATGACCGAGTCAGAAAACTCTCTCCCTTTTCGAGATCGCCTCGTACCAAACCGATCAACGGGGGAAGTATAGGCGACCGAAGCACTTCCTGGAGTAAGAGTAATCTGAAACAGAGAAATGAGACTTGAAACATAAACTTAGCATTTCTGCACACGTGATGGGCGCGCCAGTTGGCTAAAGTCATTTTGAGTCTCCGTTTTTCTTTATGTTGCAGGATTAACTATGTGTGTAGAAATAATGTGTGTTTTGGGTTTTGTATTCCATGGGTTTTGTATTCCCTCTGTGGAGGAGGGAATTTATTTTTTATGAATTGGATACATTGTGTTCCTGCCTTATATCTTTAGCAGCTAGAGGGCAGGGGGTTATTATTAATAACTAAAAGTAAATCTAATTGTATTACATCTCCAATGTACGTATGTACTTTCCTCTACTTAACTGAGTATTGTTTTTTCTTCTTTTTTCATTCTCTTTTCTTTTCTTTCTTTTTCTTTTTTCTTTCTTTCTTTTTCTTTCCTTCTTTCTTTCTTTCTTTCTTTCTTTCTTTCTTTTCTTCTTCTTTCCTTCTTTTTATTTCATTTTTCTTTGTTTCTTATTCTGTTTCTTTTTGTTTTCTTTTTTCCTTTCTTACTCCACAGACATCGCGGAGTTCTCAGACAACGAACTTTTATGCATAAAAAGTTGAATTTATATTTTAAGAACAGTTCACCACCGTTAACTCAAAACAGGCAAAATGTAATATCGAACGTTTTTGTTTGCACCTATTCATGTGTTTTCTATCTGGGTTACGTAATCTAATTGTACGCTTAAAATGTATGGACTTTGGCACACCAAACAGAATATTTTTCTCTATTAATACTAAGTAATATTCTTTCATTGTAAAGGTCGTGGTTAATTTTATTTCATTTTTCTCATTCACGTTTCATTGATTCTTATTTACACTAAATACATGTCCATTTTTCAATCCATTCACTCTCAAAGCACGCCAGTTTTTCTACTGTCTTTTTTTTTCTTTTTTTTTCTTTTTCTTTTTCTCCACAACAAAACCCCAGTGAGGCTGGATTTTTTTATAAATCGAGTACATTGTGCTACTGTTTCTGTGGTATGATTTCCCATCGAAGTAAAAATATGCATGTCCTCAGTTGCATATTTTTATTACTTAATTAATATTATTTCATTCATAATTTACCTTGTAAGCTGCGAGTATGAAGATTCAGATCGTACGTACAGGATGAAAATAGGGGGAATAACAAAATGAAATATTTGCACTTTTCAGTGAAAATCAAAACTGATTCATAGAACTGGACCAAGAACCCAATTAAAACCCGGATCATTATCATCTATTTACTTTTTTCAGTGAAAATTGAAGTTTCATTGTTTTTGTGTTTTTTCTCGACTACGTGGGTATATAACAAAACCATAGACATCTCTTTTATGACTGTATGAGATAGTTTCGTTTCTAGTATATTGCGCACATTAGAAATTAGTACGATTAATACGTATATATTTAAAAAGGGTCGTGATACATTGCAGGGTGAAGTACAGTGTATCTGACATTGACCGCAAAAAAAGTCTTGTTACTTAGACTTGTCATACTAATACGGAAGAAACATATATTATGAGCATTCGATTATGAATTTCTTCTCGAAATGTTTTCGTGTACCTTATTTCACAAATCTGCAATATTTAAATTATATTATAGTTCAAGTACTATGATATAATGTAACAGCAAATAATAATAATAAAAAAAAGTATACTCCTAAATCTTCCGTATTTCATATACATGTAGTTTTCCTTCTAAATCTAAATCTTCAATTTGGATCTGGAATTCAATATTTAGAAGGAAACCTAATCTGCCGAAACTTTTGTGGGCTAGGCAAAAACCTTTAAAAAAATCAAATTTAAAATTAATAATGAATTAGTTACTTTGTTTCGATCTCTCTTATTTAATATTCTTATTTGTAAATTTTATTTATTTCGAGATCATTTTGTAATAACGTTACGCATTTAGTTCGTATATTTATTATTCTTACTGTTGATTCCCTTTTTTTATTCCATATGTTTTCATTATGTGATCCGCCCGTCTCAGCCATACATTTGGTGTCGAACGAAAATTTTTGGCAGCGGTGGGATTCGAACCCACGCCTCCGAAGAGACTGGTGCCTTAAACCAGCGCCTTAGACCGCTCGGCCACGCTACCATGCTACGTTCTTATCACTGGCTGAATAGAGTACGCCGGGAACATATTTACTTTGCGTGTAGAGACCTCAAAGTCAGCAAGCTGGTAAAATAAAGGAACACATGTTAGTAAAAAGAGGTTAGCGCATGTCGTGTCTAATTGGTGTTACCTGAAAGCCAGCGCGAAATTCAAATTAATATTTTGACAAAAATGCACAATGCACCGCGTCCTATTGGATGATTTAAAAATTATTAATTTGTACTAATAAACTATTTTAAATGTAAACTACAGAATTAATGGAGTAATACCAGAATACATTAATAATTACCAGAATTTCTGTGTTATTGTACCTTGAATGTTCAAATTCAAGCAATACTTTAGATAATTCGGTAAAAATGGAATAAATTACATTAATTGTTGTCCTATGTTTTATGTAATTAGTAATTTATATTTTTTATAACACAAATTTTTAATTTATATAATCTAATATTTAAAAAAATGAATGAAAATTTTCCGATATTTAGGGGATAATTGATTGCAAACAAATTGAATGTAAATTTGATTTCACGAAATAAATCAAAGATAATATTTTGTTGCAATGATTTCTTGACCTCAACGATAAGTGTTTTATCTACATTGTTGTCAACGTAATTTGATTACCTATGGTAAATATATCTTGAAAATAAGTCTTACTGTTATAAAGTTTTGTTTCTTTAATCAATAAAAATCTGGACTCATACTTCTTTATGTCACGATAATTGACATATTTACGTAAATTAGGCATACAAAGAAAAGTACATAAAGCAGAAATAATGCAAATCAGTATAATGATATAGCCTACTAGAATTTAACGGTAAAATAGTGGGTATTAATAAATAGAAATTATTTTTCAGATTCAGAAAATTTTCAGATTTACAGAAATTATCATAAAAGTTTTTAGGATGTATCTTTTATCCAAGCCGCAACATTTCATTTCAGAGAGTGGTAAGTACAAAGAAAGTGAAAGGCAACTTCGAATGCAAAATAATAAATGTAACATGTATTAGGGTATCCTTGCATAAAGCATAATCTGTGTATGACGTGCAAACGAGAAAAATGTATTCTGTGCACTTTTACATAATACGGAATCCGTTCCCTAAGCTGCAAGATCCCTACCCTGAGCTACAATTCTGAATACAGAAAGAAAGAAGCGTTTTTGGCAAGAATTTATAAAGAATATTCGCTTCGATATAGCAAAATATATTTTCAAACGCAAAGAAGGTGGCAGATTTGCTTCAAACTTACTTCAAACTCGTGTATCTCAACACCTGGTCTTTTATGCCTCCACTGCAGCCAACGAACGATGTAATAGAATTTTTGATAACACGAAATTTTTGGTCGCGTGTGATACCATCGTCAAACTAGCTGTTTTGCTCAAATTTGCTTCAAAGTTAATTGATTTGTTCTTACTGCCGCTGAAATAAAAAAGACCACACCACCACTTTCGCTTTTAGCTAAAGAAGACGTATGTGAATTGTACAAAAAATTCCGTCAATTTACATTCCGTTGAATATAAGAATGAATGTATGAATAAATAAAAAAAAGCTATAATAATGGAAGAAAAAATTGTACTAAGATAGAAAAAAATATTAATACGCACGCATATGAACCTTGGATTGCCAGCCAAAGCGCTTGCCAGTATGCTTATTGTTTGGTGGATAATAAAGGTGAGTCAGGGGCGAAGTTATCCAACCAGAAGCTATCATTAGCGACGCAAATTCTAATATGCTTTTTAAAGACTATTAATGGTCTGGTATTGTTGAGAACATTGTATATTCGTCATGGAGCATAAAAACGTAAAATCTCCTTGACCTAAAATTTTCTTTTCATTGAAATGTCTTCTGTTACGTAAAATGTGTTGTTGTTTTTTTTTTTAAGTAAAATGTCCTCCATAGGGGGAAATGTTCTGGTAACCCTGACATTACGCGGAAGCAGGAGTTCTCTTAACACCGAAAACCTGGAATTTCCAATAATTCATAACAAGCCCATTTTCGAGCCGCTTTTAAATCTTCCCGTGGAGCCTGGGTGGGCCGTGCAATGCAACAGGGTTCCGTTAGCCATTGGCGTTTGCGCCCTTTTGTGCCGTGTTGTTGTGTTCGCGAAATGTAACGGGGTCCTGCCGCGTGTCTGGCGCACGCCCACGCCACTTCGCAAGGCCTCCTGCGGCCGGCGCGGGCGGCAGCTCGGGCAGAAAAGGGGGACAGGCAGATCGGGGAAGTGTTGACGGCGCCGTTCCTGGAACAGAGATGTTCGCGGAGATGTGTGTTTTTTTTTCTTTTGTCCCCTGCACAGTAACCCTGTGGAGAAGGGGAATTTATTGTCTTTAAATTTTTTACATTGAACTGCTGCCTTACGGCTTAAGCAGCTAGGGGCTTTTTCTAATTCTCTAATCTTTTCAACTAACTTTACATTCTAGAGCTAAAGTTAACTTACTTGCACTTTGGCATTCCCAACTTACACTAAGATCAGTTTTGCTAATTTTACATTGTAGACCTAAAGCTAACTTAAGTGCACTTTGGCATTACTAACTTACACTAAGATCAGTTTTGCTATACTATATACTACATAAATTGTTATTTTATGGGTTGGTAATGTGTGCGAGAGTGTGTACGGAGATGTATGCGAATGAATGGGAAGAATGAATGGTTAGGTATATAATGAAACACGTATGAATGATGTGTGAATGTAGTGAAAAAGAAGAAGAAAAATATCTCGCCCGTAAAATAACAAGCTCTGTAGTATTATAGTATTAACAAAACCGATCTTAGTGTAAGTTAGTAATGCCAAAGTGCAAGTAAGTTAACTGTAGGACTAGTATGTAAAACTTAGCTGTAAGAAAAAGCCCCTCCTCTAGCTGCTTAAGCCGCAAGGCAGCAGTTTAATGTAAATAATCTAAAGTAAATAAATTCCCCTTCTCCACAGGGTTACTGTGAAGAGGACAAAAGAAAAGATGTTCGCGGAAGACCCTTTGACAAGTAGATTGTTCTGGAAGGCGGCTCCACACACGCGGTATTCAGCGAATCCCGAGCAACCGCTCGCCGAATCCCGAGTAGTGTGGACGGATGACTTGCGATTCGCCGAGCGTTCGGTATTCGTCCTTCCCACCGCGTGTCGGTCTTTAGGGCACATCAGAGGGAGCGAACCTTCACTGAACACATCAGCTGTTCGGGATTGGGCGAGCAGCGTGCGCCGAACATTTGGTATTCACTCTACCCATCGCGTGTCGGTCTCATCGCGTGTTGGATGGAATTTTTTTTTTTTTTCGGCAGACTGGCGGATATTAAATATTTGCTATTCATGCGTTGCGATTTTGAACAGCAACTTTTTTGGTATTCTTGGTACAAAGAACTGTTGTTCTATAAATACTATACTACATTATTGGAGTATTTATAAAGACTGCTTTTGTTAAAATATTTAATTTATTAAAGTATTATTCGAGAGTATTTTCTTTGTTGCTTTTGAGGCGTGTGCGTGCTATTTTTTTGAAAACTATTTTGTTTTTGTTTTTTATGCAATTTCCACAAAAACAACTTAACGAAGACACATTGTTCATAAAGTGTAAATTTGTTGATTGCAGTGATTTGCTTTTCCCGCATATAAAAAAGTACTTTACGGAAGTAAACAGCCCATAACGTGCACCTTAATGAGTATTGTTTTCAGTTGATATGTTGTCGTCTACTTACGATCTCACTTCGTGTCCGCTGGGCCGTGTTAAATTCATAATGTTACAATGCGTGTGTGAGATAACGATCACATCAATTATTTGATCAATAAATTATCCTTTTCAAACCAAACCAAGTGCTTGATTATTTCTCGCTTCATTTATTATTTTCTCGCTACGGAGTAGAGAGAAAGGATTGTAATGCTGCGCGAAAAACGGCGAATTTTCGGCAGAAAAACTCTTATTATATGGTCCTGGTAACACAACAGTGGATAAATCCAGTTGTTGAATTTAAGGAGGGAAATCTTTTCTCGTGTGGTGTAGCCAGAATATATGTTTTGTGGGTCCTTGATAAAGAAAAATCGAAGAACGCAAAACGTCTATCTGTCCGTTCGTCTGTCTCTGTGAACAACGCTAGCGGCTAAACCGTCATGCTATTTTCTGAAAAATTGATAAGCTTTAACTTAAATCTTTGAGATTTCTTGTATCTTGTTTCTTTCATGAAATCCTCGCAAGAATCAAGCCAGTCTGAAAATTCATAGAAGTAAAACACAATACTTTCAATTGTCCTCTGTAATGTAGGTATCGTAAAATTATAGACTATCAGTTCAGAGTCCAGATCAAAACAGGTTATGTGCATTAAAAATCATTTAAATAACAACGCATTTTATTTGTGGAGTAGACGTTATGTGAAATAACGCGTTCACGACATCAGATACGTAATAAATTTATCATAATTTAAAATTCAAAATATTTAGTTTAACCATGTTGTAAGTCTGGTTTAAATGCAGGCATTACAGTTATGAGAAGTTCATGATAACATGAACGCAATCGGGTTCGACCCGTGGACGCCATCAATTTTTAAGGGAGGGAAAATCCTTAGTAAGCCTTCCTTCGGAGGGGGACGTAAAGCCAGCTGTCCCATGTTAGTATATTTACTGCATGTAAAATATCCTCAAGCCTAAATGAAGCCTCTGCCTGTTTCGTCGCCCGACAAATACTTCCTTTCTCCGTTAATTGGTGAAAGGAGTGTAGCGAAATTTGCGTGGACAGACGGAAGAGCGGGCCTAGTGGCCCGAGTCTCGCCACGTAAAATAAGGCATCAGTTCAATTGAATCCAACGCAATGGTTCACGAAATATCGAATACGAAACCTGGTATACGATCACGATGTTTGTGAAGTATTCTTCAGAAATAAAATACATTGTTCCCTCGTTTAAATGTTTTTTTATAGATACATCCTGGTTCGATTGAACTCTGAATTGATTGTCTATAATTTTAAGATACCTGCAATTCAGAAATTTTCGCAACAAATAAAATATTTCTTTATAAAAGAGTTTGAATACTGTAAGCTTTTTTTCAATTCCAACTTCTTCCTAGTTTTGCATACGATTTCGTTGCCACGAAACGCAAAATGTAATTTTTCTGCAAATATGTAATTTCCTATTTAGGAAAAGGAAACGAATTAATACTTTACGTTTCACTACTTACAAAAATCCCCCCAGTGTGCCGGGTCATTCATTTTCATGCGTGATGCAGCGTTGCAGCGGGGCCTTTTGCGGGGGAAAAAGGGGCAATACTTAATAAGTAAATTGCATTAATTTAACCTATGTAAATAGCGGGCGCTTTGACCAGCTACCTAAGGTTCACATAAATGCTAAATAGTATTTTCATGCTGTAATTGTGTTTTTTTTCTTCCTTTGTTTTTCTTTCTTTCTTTCTTTTTTGTATCAGTTCTTTCTTTCTTTGTTTCTTTCTTTCTTTTTGTTTCATTTTCTTTCTTTTTCTTTCTTTTTTTTCTTTTTCTTTCTTTTTCTTTCTTTACTCTTAGTGTTTCTTTTTCCATTCATCCACCATTCATGTTTATGTCCACTTGTACTTATTTCCAACCCATCAGGCGCACTTTCACAGGCCCCGATTAATTACAACCCTCCATTACGTGGCGACGCGGCCATTTGCCCAGTCGGCGCCCGGAAGCGTCGTCGTCGCCGCCGGGGGGAGGGGGGGCGAGGCCGACGGAGGGTGCGAGGGGTGGCGATCGGTCAGAGGAGCACGTGCCTCCCCTCCCCCTCCCCTCCCCTCCCCTCCCCCTCCCCTCCCCTCCCCTCCCCTCCCCTCCCCCCTCCCCCAACCCCTTCCGTTCGCCTGCGGTGACTTCCGCGATTCCGCACATCTGCCCCCCCCCGCCGCGCACTTCCCCTTCCGCCCCCGCGCACACTGGGCCCTCACCCGCTACATATGAATACGCGCGTACGAATAAATAAATAAATATAAATATGAATAAAAATAAAAAAGAATAAAAATAAATATAAACAAAAAATAATTAAACAATTAAAATAAATATAAACAAAAAATAATTAAACAAGTAAAATAAATATAAACAAAAATAACTAAACAAAAAAATAACAAATAAATATAAATACAAAATTTAAAATAAATTAAGCCGGTCGTGATGGCCGAGATCGCTGAGGCAGTAGTGCCGTAGCGAACTCGGACCGAAGGAACGCGTTTTCGAATCCCACCTCGGGCGTATTGTGTTCGTCCTTTCACACCCCTATCATCATCATATTCTGTCATCCTCGCAGTTACCATACCGTTACACGCAATAGTGGTCACTAATGGCCCAAAAGTTGATGCGACCTTAAATTTTTAAAAAAATGCCTATCCGATGGCCGAGTTTGCTAAGGCAGTAGCGGTCTCAGACCAAAGGCTTGTTCGAGTCCCGCCTCGGGCATGGTTATGTTGTGTGTCTGTGTATGTTTGTGTGTGTCTATTTCATCATCATCATCTTCATCATGCTCATAATTTTATCCCATCCTCCCAGGCAAACAACCCTGAGGTATAAAAATGAAATTATTCAAATGCTGATTCAACTTCATCCCCCCAAAAAATAGCACTAATGTTCTTTCATTTGCGTCTTTATTCTTGGTATTTTTTTTATATTCACACATCATTCATACTTAGTTTATTGTATATACATAACCATTCTTCATCCCATTTACTGCGTAGTACCGGATGAACTACCGAGCCGAATTCTCACCTAGAGAGCAGCTGAGTTCGACTTAGGAAATTCCACCACCATCGGTACTCGAACCCTAGGACGTCCCGGTTCCGGACGCTACCCTGAAAGAGGTTACGCTGCCTCTGAGCCAACCTAGCCGGCGGGAGCAACCCGAGTTTTCAATGTTTCGGCCCATTGCGCGAATGTCCTCAGCTTTGCCGCCGGCAACGAAGGGTTGGCTAGCGGTTCCCCTCATCCCCGCATTGTGTGGCCCTGATCATCCCGTTGCTGCCCGGACGTGTCATCGCCGAATCCTTTGCCCGCGGCATGCGTGCGTGGCGTGGCGTGGCAGTTACTCATTCTGTCTACAAAATGTCCAATCGACAGGGCTGCCAACGGCCCGGAAAGAAAATAATTAGAGTGTTGGCGAGTATTGAACTTTTTTTGCAAAAAAACAAGCATTTGCTGGCGAAATGGAAAATATGATAGTAGTTCTTTGGGATACGAGTGGTAAAAGTGGCGATTTTGTTTTTGTTGAGTAGGAAAGCTTGCGATACGAGACTGATGGGACGAGCGGCGTAATCCTACGGGCTAAATAAAATCACTGTTACCATGTGTGTCAGACTGTTTTATAATGACTTATTGACTTTCATTTTATTTTTATTCAATTATACACATCACTTAACTATGTACTATGATGTATTAATGTCAGATGCGGCCAGCCGAAAGTATTTTGTTTTCTTCGTTACATTTACAGTTTAATCAGAACATTTGAGCATCGTCTCACTTGTCACGCATTAGCACTAGTGTCAAACATTGAACTTATAGCACGCTGTGCATGGACTAAAAATAACTTCTTTTATTTGTGGCGGTCTAAAAACAAACGATCACGAAGTATCAAAGACAAATTTGTCGAGAAAATTATAAACTTTATTAACTTATATATTAAATATTACTAAAATAAATAATAAATAAATGATATATTTAAGAAGAACTAAATCGTTGGAGTAAGGAGAAAGGTATTTTATTAACGTTATTTGGCCGATATAGAACAATATAGGATTAAGGATTCCGCCCCCCAAAAATGTGATTTTTAGAATGAAGCGGTTAGCATTAAGTTTATATTAAGCCAACAATATAAATATAGAGTGTGATCTACAGCCTACTCTGTAAAACCTGAAATTGTTTAGGTTTAATTATAATGAAAAACAACTAGATATATAATCTCCACGTTTTGGAAGTTTGAAACAATGGGAAATCTTTTATTTTTACTTCCTCGTCTACTACGAACTTACTATTAAAGAACGAACTAGTAAAGACAAAGTATTGTAATACTTCATAGAAAAGTAGCGATTTTTTCTAAGGAAACCTTGAGTTGTGAGCCTTGACATCGAAAAAGTGAATAAATGTTGTTTCAATATGGTGTAAATTATCTCTTCTAACCCGTGCAGTCAGAATCCATGTTTTGTGGGTCTGTGACTCTGCGAGAAATTGGTTTAGTAGATTCTCAGAAATGTAATATAAGTCATAATAAAAGATGTCCTATTGTCCCAGAAGTTTGTAGATTATGACTTCAAAACATAACGCGAAGAGGGCTGAAAACCGTATATTAAATAACTTTTTTAACAGTTCGCGAATATTGTTATTTTTATTTATTAAAATCGTAAAATACTTAGTACAATTTTGTATTAACTTTTTGCATCATTTACTGTATTACGATTCTCGGGTGGGTCCGTATAGCGGTCTTCGTGGTTCGATTCCGACTTCGATTCCCAGTCGAGGCAAAAATAGAGCTGTAACGTTCCCTGACAATAGTCTCGGTCTCTATAGTTGAGTGGCGAAACAAAAGCTCAAGCAGGTCAAGAATGCTAGATAAGGTGATGAGAATACACATGCTCCCCACATGTCTCCGTTAACACAAGGTGTGAAAAACAAATAAAATTAGGGCCCAGGCCTGGAAACATAACTAGCTTGTAAAAGTCGGATTCATCCGATCGTGAAATGCCAAATTCATATATACATGTACTGTATTGTAACATTAGGGTAATGGCTGGCCCAACTTCCAATAGATGTTAGCATGAACATCCGTTAAAAAAAATAAAAAGGAAGATCCGAGGCAAATAGCAAATTACCGCTATACATTTTCAATTTTGAGTTTTGATGAAAAGGTTGTGGTAACCTCCGAGACACTGGTGACTTCTACTGTCACAGTAAGATTACCCAACAGCTATGGATACGCTCATGCAAACCAGAATCCGGTCACGAGCTGATAAGGGCAGAGGACGAACAAAATAACAGAATTTCTAAAGATAGAAACTGTACGTAAGGGCAGAGTT
Source organism: Gryllus longicercus (assembly GCA_038098605.1). NCBI lineage: Eukaryota > Metazoa > Arthropoda > Insecta > Orthoptera > Gryllidae > Gryllus > Gryllus longicercus. The sequence continues at coordinate 1,125,125 of JAZDUA010000039.1, read as the reverse complement.
CCCAGATTTGCGCGAACAAAATGCGCCACCAAAGGTCAAAAATTACGCCTCATTTCGCCCAATGTCAAAGTTGGATTTAGATTTAGATTTATTTACTCAAAAAACAGTAAAAACTGTGTGACGTATGGGGAAGATCATCTGCGCACGTTTTCTTGAGTTCCTGAATCCCTTTTCGTCATTTTAACTATAAATAGTTGAAAGATGAGTAATAGTTTAAAATAAAGAAAGTATGGAGAACATATTTTGTATTACGAATATAAAACGTATATTTAGTGAAGGGTACTAGTCTTCAGTAGAGGTAGAACTTTCTTTGAACAGGTCAGCATTCATTTTAATACCTGATCCGCTGTGCGGAAAAATTTGAAAATGCTTGCATAGAACAATTTACAACACCCCAATTAGTCAGAATTACCGGGGTTCTACTGCAGTTTTAATGATATTCAATTTCAATTGGGAGCTGGGTGCTGCTTAATGTAAACCGCACCTTTGCTCAACGTAACAGCGAAACAAAGGTAGAGGGAGAGGGTGAGAGAGGGGAGGGAGGGAGAGAGACGTAGGGGGAGAGAGAGGGAGACAGGGAGAGAGAGGGAGAGAGAGAAATAGAGAGACGAAGGGAGAGAAAGAAATAGAGAGACGGAGGGAGAGAAAGAAATAGAGAGACGGAGGGAGGGGGGAGAGAAAGAGAGAGAGAGGCAGAGAGAGAGAGGCAGAGAGAGAGGCAGAGAGAGAGAGGCAGAGAGAGAGAGAGGCAGAGAGAGAGGCAGAGAGAGAGAGAGAGAGAGAGAGAGAGAGAGAGAGTGTATGTCTGTGGGGCTGGAAAGTGGCCGCCGCCGTAGGGAGAAATTGCTTTCTTGGTCGGAATGCGTTCGTCGCAGGACACACGTCGCTTGCGTCTGCTTCCGTTACCTATTGCGTGAAGGGGCCGTTCCCGCTAAGCCCTCGTCGAGAGCGAGGCTGTCGCTGCGGAGGAAATGAAAAGTAGGATCCAGAAACTGTACTCGCGTTACGCAGATCCTTTTCACTGACCTCTTCTCGCGCGTTGTCAAACACGTTCTCTCGCACGCACTTTCCTTTCCAAAAGAAAAAGAAAAAGAAAGAGAAGAGAAGAAAAAATAAGAGAAGAGAAGTAACAGATGAACGTGTAGATAAAGAAAAAGAGATTTGATTGATCGATCAGCCTTTCCGAACACGTCAACTGCTTAGGTAATTAGTCCCGTAAGTTAAGTGCATGTTTTGTTTATCGCGGGAAATGGCGGTGCCGTCCCCCACTGGATGGCGAGATACGGTGCGGATGTACAGGTATCTCCCAGCCGCGATGTACCGCCCCAGCGGGGACCAGCTCTAAGATCCTGACATGAGTGATAGTGTAGTGCGTGTGAGGGTAAGTAAGGGGTGGAGACAGGACAAAGATAGGAAAGGAGGGATCGCGCGTGATCTGTGGCCCGTTTGTTAGGGTTGTGCTCCGGCATTATTCTGGTGTTGATCGAAGAAATCATGGACACCGATTAGAGCATCCAACCGCTACAATTCTTTTCCAGACAAAGGCGTAATGTTATGAAGCTATCTACCAAATGCCGAAAATTCTGCCACCGTCGAGACTCGAACCCTAAGACTTCCCAGCCAGAGGCACTGAAGGGGCAATTATTAATGCTGTGAGCTTCCTAAGGCGGTCCTTCCTTTCTAAAGAGAAGAGAAGAAAAATAAAAAAAAAGCAGGGAAGAAAGTAATGAAGGTGACTGTCTAAATGAAGAAGAAGAAGAAGAAGAAGAAGAAGAAGAAGAAGAAGAAGAAGAAGAAGAAGAAGAAGAAGAAGAAGAAGAAGAAGAAGAAGAAGAAGAAGAAGAAGAAGAAGAAGAAGAAGAAGAAGAAGAGGAGGAGGAGGAGGAAGGACGAGGAGGAGGAAGGACGAGGAGGAGGAAGAGGACGAGGAATAGGATGAAGAAGAAGACGAGAACGAGGAAGAGGAGGAGGAGGAGGAAGCGGAGGAGGACGAGGACGAGTAAGACGACGAGTAAGAGGACGACGAAGAGGAAGTGGAAGGCGACGACGAAGAGGACAAGGAAGAGGAAGAGGGCGACGAGGATGTTTTGACTTCGCCGCGAATTCTGTATTCATTTACCGAATCCCCTGTCGTATAAAGCCCCGGCACAAAGGTGTCCGGCAGCCAGTTGATGAGCAGGGCGCGAGGGCATCGCTTCCCGCATGGCGCAGGAGCTCCGTGACGTTGTGACTCACCGCCGCGTGAAAGCGCCCCGGGGCGGCCATTCGAGAATGGGTGGCCTTGGCGTAAGCGGCGACGTGGAGGGGGGATGCAGCGCTGGGGGAGGGGAGGGGAGAGGAGGAGAGGTTCGCTCCTCTGCCGCCCTACCTCCCCTTTCTCCTTATCCGCGATATCCCATTGGCGGAAAAGGGGTTTCGTCCGCCCACAGAAACGTCTCTGTTGGTCCAGTGCACACACACTGCTGCGATGGCTCAGGGATGACGCCCCGTTGCAGCTGCAGCGTCTCTATTAGCAGGCACGGATCCACAGGGAGGGAAATGAGGGAAATTTTTCTGAAACTTTTAATTTTAACTTGGCACGAAACTTTCAACCAAAAATTATTTCCGATAATCATTAAAACGAATAAAACCGTATCGTAGCGTGAGCTGACCCAGAGATATTTTAAAAAATCTGTAATATGAAACATACGACCAAACCATTTTTAATTTCCCCTCCCAAACTTTGTCTGTGGATCCGCCCCTGCTATTAGGGAAGTCACAGGGTTCGAGACCCGACTATGGAGGACTTTCACTAGTTGTTTTGCAAGATCGAAACCAGCTGCTGTCAGGAGGAAGTTTCCATAACTACATTATTGGACAACTATTTTCGTACTATAAACTTCAAGATTGAAAATGGATATTTCACACTTCAAATAAAATTTCTTCTCTGAAGATAATTCTTTGATATAATTCACGTACTTTTTTTGAAAAAATATTAGTGGTTTGGGGGTATTTGTGAGGTTAAAATACAAGCAATTTTAAGACGAAGATTTTTTTAAAAGCGTCTGCAAATTTTGTTATCCGTTAGGGAGGTCGACAAATAAAGAGTTTTTTCTCTGTTTTCTAGCTCACGATTACAGTTATTACAGTCTATTTACGTTCTGCTTCGTTTTTCCGGCAGAAGCAAAAAAGCTGCAGCTTGTATTTTCCAAGTCCAATAAATGTCCGCCTCGACAGGGCCAACGGTGGGAAAGGATACTCAAATATTATCTCATAGATCCTAGTTTCCAAAGAGTATTCATTGTTTAATTAATTGTCGTGATCTTTATCACATGCACGCATGTAACATTATGACTGTAATACGGTCCGGCTGTAATACGGACACGAACGAAGAGAGGGTAAAGAAAGAAGGAAAAAATCCTGAGAAACTCGTTGAAATATAATCACTTGATGTATTTCTGATTAATTTTAAATCCATTTCTAATTCGCAGTCAATAAATATAATCACAGAAACGCTGTGGGTGTGTTTTCTAGAAACTACCTCCTTCGTTTTCACTCCTGTTTCATACGCGCTTGGGAATAATTAACTAACTTCCACATAATGTTCTATTTCAGCCACGTGTAATATACAATATTTTATCATATCTGATCGCCATTACAACATTTTGAGCTTAACTTCTTCTACAAGTAAGCGTAATTATGAATGGTATTATATTGTTTTCGGCGGAACATTGGAGGCCTTGGATTTGAGTTGACAATCGCTGTCTTGCGAGATAATGGAAGATATTTCTGAAAGAGTTAAAAATTAGCTGCGAAAGCTGTGATATATTTACCACACGGTGAATCTAAAGATATGTATTGCAAAGAATACGAAATTTTCATGGAGTGGAGGAGAGAAAGAAATATTAAGATCGTGTACGAGGAAGTTACATTAGCTTATTTTGCAGCCACAGAATTACCAATACGTAATGCAGGTTCGTAGGAATGTATACGAAACGGTGTATTATACTTCGTTATTTAATGATTATTATGAGTAAATATGTTATTTTTATTAGTAAATTATTCAGAATAAGTGTGTTTCTCTGTACATTCCCTAATTTGTAAATAAAATAATATTTTTTGTAGGCATCGTATTATTGTTCAGTTCGCCGACATCACTTACGCTATTGCTATTTATCGTGACAGTTGATAGCTACTTTTTTACAGGGCTGTAATAACGAGTCATTTCAGCGACTCTGAACACGTATATAAACATCCTACAAAGGCGATCTGATAAAATAAAGAAATTTATTTATTTATTTATTTACTTCTTTCTTTCTTTCTTTCTTTCTTTCTTTCTTTCTTTCTTTCTTTCTTTCTTTCTTTCTTTCTTTCTTTCTTTCTTTCTTTCTTTCTTTCTTTCTTTCTTTCTTTCTTTCTTTATTTATTTATTTATTTATTTATTTATTTATTTATTTATTTATTTATTTATTTATTTATTTATTTATTTATTTATTTATTTATTTATTTATTTATTTATTTATTTATTTATTTATTTATTTATTTATTTATTTATTTATTTATTTATTTATTTATTTATTTATTTATTTATTTATTTATTTATTTATTTATGTATTTAAGAATAAACCTATTTTTACTAATAAAAAAAAGGATTTTCCATGTGCGGAATGTTCGCACGGGTCCAGCAGTTTCCACTCCAGCGTTGGGGTCCCTCGGAGCGTGAGGGGCTGTCGACGTGACTGGGTCATCGCCGGAGGGCGGGGGCGGCGAGGGCGGCGAGGGCGGTCGTAGTTTCGCGAGGGGAAAGTGGCGTCTGGCCTCCCGTTAGCCCTTTGTGCGGAGCGGGTCAGTGCTATTTCGGGCCGCGGGTACCGCTACGCCCTGCCCCCGCCCGCCCGCGCCGCGGCGCCCCCGCGCTCACAAGTAGCTCAGCACCAGGCCACCATTAGGCCACGCCGCGCCGCGCCGCGCCCGCGCAAATGCGCGCTCGCCCTTGCGGCCGCGGGTCGGGGGCGGGGGCGGGGGTGGAAGGGCGGAGGCTGCGGGCGCAGCGGTTTCAGCGTAGGCGGCGCCGTGGTGGACGAACGCAGTGGGTTGTATTGAACGAGGTGGATTAATTGATGATGTCGCGCACGTCAACTACTACGGTCATTAGTCCCGTTGGTGTAGTGCATGTGTTTTATGTATGGAGATGGTGATGGTTCCTTCCCCGCTGGATAGTGAGATCCGGCGCCGACATACACACTCGATCGGGAATATCCCTCTCCATGTATCTCCCCCAGCAGAGAACCGCCCCATTGATTGATTGATTGTTTAGTGATTCCGGGCACGTCAACTACCAGGGTCATTGGCCTCGTAAGTGTAGTACATGTTTTTGCTCGGGACTTGGCGTCGATTGGTCTATGGCGAGATCCGGCGCCGACCTACCGTCGGCTAGCGTGGTTTTCCCCAATCAGGTATACCCACCATCGGGGCACTGCCCTGGCCTGGACAAGCTCTACGCCCTGGTCTCCTGACAAGTGTGGCAGTGTAGCGCATGAAAGGGGTCTGAAAAGGGCAAGGAAGGGGAAGGAAAGATCGCGCGCGGCCCACGGCCCATACTGCTCTGTCATTCGCCTGGTGTTGATCGGAGAAACCACGGAAAACTGCCGATCAGAGCAGCCGATCGCTAGAATTCTCCTCCAGACAGCGGCTGAATTTGACCTAGCTTTGTGGCTTGTGTCTAAAATCCTACCACCGTCGGGACTCGAACAGAGGCGCTGTAGTGCCAAGGGGCGATGCTGCTTCTGTGGGATGGGGAACACACTTATTCTTCGAATATGTTTCCACACATTGAATCTATTGATTGTCAGCATTTTGTTAAAAGCACGGCTCCATTTAATAAATAATATTTGTTTATTCTTTATATAATATTCACTCTATACACGTATGTATGAGAAAAATCTGTAACTCAGTTTAAAATGATAATGGTCGTATGCTTGGAGTCGTAGACTTTCTAGAAACAGAAACCAATGATTGTAATCAAACGATGTACTTGTTTGAGGACCATTCTAGGAAAACTGGTAATTCTGTTTTTCTTATTTCTGACCGAATATAATACCATCATTAAAATATTAAATACATAGTGACTATTCATTTTATAATTTTTACTAACATGAAATCGCGTATGTCTGTCTCTATTGTGTTTTGCAGTTGGAGAGAGATAAACAGACAAATTCCGTTGCCAACGTTCAAAAGTAGAGATATTCTTTCATATTTTGTTCGACTTCAAAATGTTAATATTTGAATTAAAATAATCGAGCGAAAAATCCTAAAAATTAATCGATGTGTACATTAATCGCTGTAAAAATAATCGATTCTGATTTTTGGATTATTTTTATAAAATAATTGATTGTTCTACTAATCGCGATTAAATAGCCTATCCCTAATTGACGGTGACGTGGGGGTGGGGGCGGGGGAGGATGTGACGGTGGGGACGACCGCAACGAGAATGATGACAGTATATTTGATACAGGACGTTTTAGTTCGATGATTTATGAATGAAAGCGAATAAATGGAATAATAGCAAAACACGATGTTCTTTATTTTTTATTTCCTTTCTCTACATTCTTTACATTTATACTTACACACCTATCATACGCACGTCCACACTACACTAGTTACACTACGTACACAAGGTCATTACCGATGGGGGTGGATTGCGAGGGCGGAGGCGTTGGGGGCGGCGGGAGGGCTTCTTAGCGAAGGGCGGAGGACGCAACCCCCCCGGGAGCCACCCTTCACCCACCCCCCGCTGTCCTCTTTCCCCGCCGCGCCCAGAAGGGGTTGTTGGAAAATATGCGGTCAGGGGTGGGCCACGCAGCGGCACTTTGGCGAACGAAAGGGAGGCAGAAGCGGGAGAAATAAATGAGCGGAGTCTCTTTTGTACTGCTGTCGAAGGGAGAGAGTTCCGTGTACAGTTTTCGCTATTTCAGTTGAATGCTTACTGTTCGATGGTAAGAAAGAAATTTCGATGGTAAGAAAGAAATGATTCAAACTTCTCAAGAAATTATCAAATGTTCTCATCAATATTATTCAATCTACGTGCACTTGTTCGTTTGTTTTTTTACTTTCTCGTTTCTTCCAGTAGTCAAATATATTACTTTTGTACTGCTGTTGAAGGGAGAGAGTTCCGTGTACAGTTTTCGCTATTTCAGTTGAATGCTTACTGTTTGATGGTAAGGAAGAATTCATTCAAACGTCAGACAATCCCAGCTATCCCCATAAATTATCAAATAAATTCCGTGGTGATAGCAGATATCTTGTGGTAATCCATAATATGGTAAAGAAAATAATCTCCACAAAAGGTTTAATAATTTTTATTAATAATTTTCCAGAGTTAACTTTCGGGAAAACACTTTTCCCATCCTCAGTGGATCTCTAGCAAAATGGAGAAATGAATACATTAACCCAAGTTGAACACAAAAAAGGGGTGTACAGTGAATTTAGTGGAAAAACAAACAAATAATATCATATAAATACAAATAGAAAGTACTTACTGCCCAAGCAACAAACCAAGCCAAACAGACAGAAAATTTTCAGTTAGAATTAATGAGCATATTAGATGGAAACAAAATTTAGACACTTCCACCTTTGCCAATCATTTGATTCAATTTGATCATTCCTTTGACCCCAATTATAATTTTAAAATTCTTCACCTACTCAACAAAGGCACAAAAATGAACATTTTGGAGAACTTTGAAATTCTAAATCTTTTCAATAATACTAATTTTTTCTGTCTTGAATGAACATTCCTTGATTAAAAGCAGTCCCATTCTAAATATTTTATTAACTATCCCCTAATTATTCTTTTGACCCCTTCCCCCCTTTTTTGCAATCTCTTTATCTAGTCAATATTTTAAAAAGCAATTTTCTTTATTTAATTAAAATTCTAGAACCTTGCACATTCCTAATTTTCTGTTCTGTTTCAGAGAACTTTCGTCACAAATCTCAGTCGGAGAGATGTTAAACGTTTTCAATGATTGGGCGAAAGGTGATTGCGTTTTCAATTCTACATTTAGGCCTAGTTATGTTTGTTTTTAAACATTTTTTTGTAATCTTGAACGTCATTTTATCTTCTATTTGTTGCTAAATAGGTGTTTTACAAAACAAACAAAACATTCTGAATTTATTTTTTAGTTTGACGTACAATGCCTTACTTGAAATTATTGCAAGAAGCAGTTGTATTAGGTTTCGTAAAGCTAAAATTACATCATTTTTTTCATCCTATTCGTTAGTTTTATTCGTGAATTTTTCCCCGAAATAGTCACGTTCAATACGAGTAGTATTAATTATTAACGTTTTGTCTTGTTTTGATTTACGGTTAAAAGTCGATACGGTCACCGGCGGAAAAAGTTTCGGAAAACGATTCTACGTAATCGCGGGTTTCCAATGATGTCCGTGAATTGCGGAGTTCTGGCGATAATGACAATTCGATGATGCCCAAAAAGTGACACTAAAACTACGGTGTTTCTTAGTTAAACAAAGAAATATGTTTAAATAATATATTTTTACTAGTACACATTTCATACAGATAAATTTCAAGAGAGACACAACTACATACGTGTTCTATACGGTAAAATACGTCTTTGGTCGCGATAGAGCTACGCGTATGTTAAAATTATATTTTCTGATTGTTCTAAAAATGATATTTTTAGGTTATCACTTTTCATATGCACTTCCGAAATGTGTTTAATCTGTATGCCTTTTTCCGCGCATCAGCTTTAACACTAAACAGATATTAATCGTTGAAACAACGACAATGACAATACCTTTAGTGCTGATTCATTGACAAGTTCAGTTCAAGACATTCAGTTTTCTTGTTAATTTCAATTATCGTTAAATAAAGATGTCAAGAATAAACTTAGTAGCTATTTAGTGTTGAAGATACCATGTCCATAACAAAAGAAACTTGAAGCAATAACGTTAATTATAAACAGAAACTAGTGATTCTGCAGAATGGCACAGACTTTCCCGAATCTATTTTCTTTGGTCTCGAACTTGTCACATACTCTTGCCAGCTGCCATCTATCGCCGCACAAAGTACAATTTTTTTTCCTAATAGTAGAACGGAAATGTTATTTTAGGAAAATTAAAGACCAGTAAAACCACATCTTAAATGGCAATTTTCATTGAAAAATTTGGAGTTTTTAAGAAAATGGCTTTTAAGCGCTACTGTAAATTCGAAATTCGAAGCCGTTTTCACAGAAAATGTTTGTTTTCGAAAAACTTCATTTGAAGTAATTTTAAGTGCTTGAACTCACAAATGTAATAGTGTTTACAAATTGCTGGAAATGCGCATATCAGCGACGTAAGAGATCGTTCCTAAAATTTTCATTTGTGTAATTTTTGAAAAAACAAAAAAAAATACCTCGAAATGAACTTTACTCATATTAAAAAGTGCAATTAGCATTATCCGTTCGAAATGTTTGAAGAAAAAATTTGGATCCGTTTTTGAAAAAAGAATTGAAAATGCCCGGAGGGCACCCAAAAAAGGTTGAAGAATGTTTTCCAAAATCGCAGCTAGGACCCGAGCGAGATGGACAGGGGTTTCTTCAATTTGGAAAAAATCCTACGCATGGTTTAGGCGCTAGTAGGGTTCACAAACACCAGATGGACGGACGGACAGACGGACGTTTTGAAAAAAAAAATCAGTTTTTCGGTGTCAGGGGACCCCAATACATGTATTTCCGTTGAAATCTCGAAATCGATTTTCAGCAGCATTACATAACTTTCCTATACTACGGATATTACTCCGTATATTCGTATTTATACAGGTAAGTAAAAATCGGGTTTCATATCAACGTGTGTGTGTATACGAGTATATCATATATTATATTGTGCCATAGAAAAACTCCCACTTGCACAGGGCTACTGTCAAAGGGAAAATAAGAAAAAGGGAGGGGGAGCTGCCCCCTTCTAAGAAGGGTCGCTCCAACTGCATGTAACTGTCCTCTCCCGACCCACAGACCATCCTTGACGCGGGCTGTTGGGAAATAAGCGGCGAAGAACAAATACGCGGAGATGGGACACTGATAGAAAATGAAAGGCTGCGGAACGGGTGGCGGAGATACAAGAAGCCAGGAAAAAGTGTGTCAGAAAATGCATTAGCGCTTCCTTTATAGTCTTTTCGGGTAACAAACTACAACTAGTGGTGCTAAAACAGCACATAAGGTCTCGTTCTTTGTAATGCTTACGTAACAGTATTTAGACCGCAACTTCTCTCTGAATTACATCTCAGTCATCATTTTTTGTAAAGGCCAAATTTTTTAAAAACTTCACAAGGCATTATTTCGATATTTATCTTTAATGAACAGATTTTATTACGGAAGATAATTTCTCTTCATAATTGTAGTTAGAGGAAGACGCTGAAAACATTTTGAAGTTTTGCGATTTTCAAAAAAATAGGTTTTTTAATGAATATGTGACCTGCCCCATTCTCTTAAACGTCCTTTCCACTATCCAACAAAAAAAGTAATCAAAACTGATAGAGCCATTTTTTTCAAAATTTTGAAAATGTCCCAGGAGCTTCGTGTAAAGTACCCCCTTCTTCAAATTAAAATATCGGTTTCAAATTCAAGGGGCCGCTACATTAGTCAAATCGATTGGAGAGTATGAATTTTGAAGAAAATCGGCTGAGCGGTTTAACCACTAACGGCTGAACGGCTCGCGAACCGACGGACAGACTAACGTTTTGCCGCCAATAAATTTTTTGGTACCAAGGACCCACAAAACATGGATTCTGGCTAACCCACATGTTAGATTATTTTTTTCTAAATTTAGCAACTGGATTTATCCATTTTTTCGCTACCAGGGACCTGTAAAAAGAGTTTTCTGTTGAAAATTCGCCATTTTTTTTACGCAGCATTACATAACTTTTTCTCTACTGCGTTAGAGGTAGCGAGAATGTAACAATTCCTGTCTTATCAATGTCTGATAACGCGGAGGCGGAGGCTGAGTGTTCGAGGCGTGCATAGGGCCAGGGTATCTAACTTTCTAAGCACTAGACTGAATACCTTTCTAATCAGAATGAAGGAAACACTCATAAAGTCATAAAGATACGATTTTCATCAAAAAATCATTTCCCGAAATTTGTGATCTAATTCCGTTCTGCTCGAAGCGATTCAAATATATATTTTTAAGTTTGTTTCGAATGAAAAAATATGTCAGGACCGCAATTAAAGCCATTTCCTCGAAAGTTGACTTTTTGGCTGTCATTGGAAACTTGAAACATCGTATCTCCAGTTCTATGTAAGATAACCCTCTGATTCATTTTTTTTTTAAATTCTGAAACGTATAGCTATTGCATGAACCAACACTAAACAGTTGAACCAATTATTTCACTAAGAAAATTTGATCTTTATAATTTTGTTTATTTATTTATATATTTATTTATTTTTGATAAAAAAATGTTTAAAATATGTACATACTAATAGTACAAATATTGTTTTCGCTCAGGCATAGTTCAAATCATTTGTTATCATGAGAAAAAAGAATTGTAGAATGGAGATAGTTCTAAAGTTAAGATATCACAGCTCAGTGCCTATTTTTGTTCACAAAATTGCGTTATCTCAGGAAATTAATTTTCAAAATTTTTAATCTTAAGGTTTTTGTTTTCATGGTAGACATATTTATTCAATAAATATATAAAAAAGTTATTAAACAATATTTAAAATTTTTGCATGTTTGGGGTAAGTCTGGACCTGAGGCAAGTAGCCCCAGCTGCCCCCCCCCCCGCTCTCCCGAGGCAAGAGCACAGTTACACGTAGGCGAAAGGCCCTTTATCAGCAGCAGGAAACGTCACGCAGTCCCCAACACAAAACAGACTGACCATTTGCACGGGCCCTTCCCACGAACACGCGCCACAATGGGCGAAAATTCTGCAAGCCTTCCCTCGGCCCCACCCACGGCCGCTTGGCCCTCTCGCAACGCAATCCGCCCGCCCGCGCTGGCCAAACTTCCAATGGAACCGTTGTCCATTGTGCTGGCCGCGCGGTGGACCTGACCCCTTTCTTTGATGGCCGCCCGTTCGTACACGCTTCGCAGCTTTTCGCGGTTTTCGAAATCTGCTCCTCCTCCTCCTTCGAAGAGACAGACAGGTCTTTCTGCGAAAGCTGCTTGGGGAACAGGGAGGGTGGTAGGTGATCGCTCATTCCCGATTTGCGCTTTTTGTTCCGGGATGACGCGGTGAAGAAGGAAGCCGCTCAAGGGCTCGTTAAGAGTGAGTGAAGTAAAAATTCGCGTTTTCGACAGGTTCAATGGACACGCTTTCCCATTAAATTTGCGGGAACATTCCATACTTATTATTATTATTATTATTATTATTATTATTATTATTATTATTATTATTATTATTATTATTATTATTATTATTATTATTATTATTATTATTATTATTATTATTACATTATTCACAGTATCTACTGGTGGGTATGTCAATAACACACAGAAATGATGACCAGGTATGTGGTTGCTTTACTGAAGGTTCAGATGGCTTCTGACAATAAGGCATGTATTCAAAATTACACACTTTTGCATATTATATACATTCCTGACATCCAAGTGAAGACACTCCAGTGCCCGAAGTATCATTTTTGGGATCACTCCTGTACCTGATATTATTATTATTATTATTATTATTATTATTATTATTATTATTATTATTATTATTATTATTATTATTATTATTGTTATTATTATTACTGAAATAAAATACGGTTTACGGTTGGGCCTTTGCCCAAACCACACATGTCGCGCGATGGACCCACGTGCTCCAGCAACTCCATGTGGAGTTGGGTGTGGTGACTTGAAATGACACGTTACCTGTGTTGAAATGAATTGATGAAGAATTGAAAATAATTGTTTCTTTAACCACATTGACCAATCCCGTGAACCAATTGTATTTCATTTTTCATCAATGGTCGTGATGCTACAATGGTCGATTATTATTACTGTTATTACCAGGGCTTGATTTGTGGCGAAGTGCAACGGAATGGCATATAGATACCGCGAGAAAAAAAAACACGAACAAACAAAAACCAAAGAACAAACATTTGGCAAATTCGACTCGTGGACCAATTTAAGGGAACTAAAAATTAAATAATTGTCCACTATTCCAACTGTATCACTTCTACAAACATAATAAAAATTAGAGAAAAACGAAAAAATGTAGCTATAAACTCTAATTTTGAATTTCATATTACTATTACAATAACATTCACTTAGAGCATATTAAACATTATACTATTAATTTGTAATTGTTTCTACTAAATTAATATTTAATTTGGGGCGCGTTCCGGGACTACAATTTTATAAATCAAGCTATTATTAATGATAAAATTATTATTATTATTATTATTATTATTATTATTATTGTTACTATTATTATTGGATTTTGGAAAGGTACTATCTCCAGTTACTTGAGCAGAAAAGCTGTTGCAAAGCTGTTGCATCTGAGTTAAACTCAGATCCCAACCGAGATCAAAATGGTGGATCTGAGTTAAATTCAGCCGGTTTCATTATTGTTCCACAATAATAGACATCTATATCTAACAACTCACCACGTTTTCCTCAAACAACTATTGGTAATTTACATTTAACTATTACAATATTAATGTAATATAAATATGCTCATATCTTTCTGAATTCAGAATTCTATTTGTGTGTGGTTTAATTTCCTTTTTTTGTATTCCAGCATTATAAAAGAACCTTTTCTGTTGCAAGAAATTGTTCATAATCGGGCATTTTACACCACAAATGATGGCGTATTAGATCTTGTCACGAATGATTGCGTCATCACACTTTCAGCCAATCGTAGCGAGAGAATCGGGAGGAGATAAGAGCTAAACGGAACAGCCGACCACCGTTTACTCGCACGATGTCAAATGCCCGAGTCGTCACAGGAAAGTTGTTTCGCAAAATTAAGTTTGATTCTCTTATAAATGTATAATGCTGTTATTCAAAAACATATAGTATGCAACTCGTTTATAATGTTGCTTTATTACATTCGTATAAATTTGAAAACTCGCTCCTGAAGTCTCTCGCTTTCAAAACATGTACTCATGCAATAAAGGTTAACATTATAAACTAATTGCATTAACTACGGTATCCAAATTGGGTTTCTGCAAGTGGTTCCTTAGCTTTGAGTTCGAACCTCACGTCAGCGCCATCTGTGAACATTCGATAACACCATCTTCCCTAGTATGTTGATGTCCGCACGGACGTCATACCCATAAAGACGATAGCGAAGCGAAGTAAGGCACTGAATGGAAAAAGCTATGTGTATTGCCACCCATTGATTTGATTTATTTTATTTAGTAAGAAAACAACTCTGGGAGACAAGGCACATGGGGGACAAGTACCATCTTTCTAAAAATGTAAATGGTGGCCTCAGCAGAGTAGTTAGATGAGGGGGAAAGGAGGGGGGGCGGGTGTCACCGTTTTAGGGGTATCACCATTAGAAAATTGTATAGTTAGAATTAAATAATTATTTATTAAACAATTATATTTCAACTATTCTGAATTACATACAGTTTTTTAATACATTGTAAATAAATGTCACATACAAATATACTTGTATTGTTTTTAATAATGTATAAACTATTCAGTAATATATATTTTTGTATTCAATTTATGTGGAGTTGGAGATGCCATTAGTTTTGCCCTGGATGGCACCAACTGAAGCTATGCCCCTGGATGACTATGCACCAGGAGGTTGATGCTTTTCAGGACTGATAAATCTGTTCAAAATAATTTAAAAAAATGCAGTTTATAAGGTTTTCACTTTCCCTTTACTGCTGCCTTCGACAAGTAGAATAAAAATCATGGTATTTGATCTTTTGTTCTTCAACCTATTAATAGATTGAGAGTAATTAAGAGAAAAATAATAGATTAGGGTAATCCATTATTCTTTAAACTATTCAGAGACTCTCTATGAATTTTCTCAAACTTCCTTAGTGTCAAAAACTCCATTAGAAAGCTATAAACTCATTCCAAAATGAAGGGGGGGGAAAAGAGAAAAAAAACATATTTAATAATGTTAGAACAAGCATGAAAGTTTCATCTAGAAAACACTCTTGTCTATTTAAAATTGATTCTGGGAGGCCACATATTTTTATTTATTTGCACTCAAGAGGTCAAAAATACTTCTGCTTTTCATTTTTAAAATATAAACATTTCAGGGTGATTTAGAATAATGTTCAAGATGTGTTCCAGTTAAAATCCAGCATTTTCAGAAGATTTAATATGTGCCAGAGAGTTATAAAGCCAGAATATTGATTTGGGTGTGCAAACGCTGGAATTTAAATTAGGAAACAACAGAATAAGCTTGTGAATATAACTGTTCAGTATTTATTTAAAAAATAACATTCAAAAATTGAAACAAAATTTTTGTTAAAGCAATAGTATATTGTTTTTAAAAATGATTATTTGTTAATACTAATTACCTCTAAATTATATTTCTCAAATATTTTGTTTTAGATTATTAGAAATGTATATGCAGAAAAATCTGCCATTATAAAAAAATTACCATTATTTCATTAGTATTTATCTGTGAGAGAGACAGAAGTAACTGTCTGTACAATCCACATGGCTTCTGTTTTTATTCTTTGAGTCATTGCTAGTTTTTATGTCTTTATTGATACCAGGCAGATCAGCATGAAGTCATATTTTGTCAGAGATATAGTTACGTACAGTGAGTATATGATAAGCTTAGGTTACATACACAAGCTTTTAAATCATGTGATTCCTGACACTGAATTAAAAAAATTGTATGGTTGCATTTTGAAATGCTATTAATAATAATAATAATAATAATAATAATAATAATAATAATAATAATAATAATAATAATAATAATAATAATATTTATTGAGTCACATATACAATTACAATCGTGTATGACGAGTCAATATGATGCCTTGGGTGGAGAGAGCGAAGTTATATTACTGTTCAGGAGCAAACAAGGGACCATCTCAGCATTTGCTCAAAGGACCAGGGAAACTGAACAAAACCTGATCGAGATGGGGTCATTGGCCTAGAAATACAATACTTGTTACAGTTAGATTAAGATATTACACAGTAGATAAATTATCTGCTAATAATTAACATTAATAATAATAATTGCATTAACAATAATAATTACATTAGCAATAATAATTACATTAACAATAATAATAATTACATTAATAATACATATCAATTATGTTTGCAACTACATCAAATTTTACAATAGTAGTACATTCTATATTTATAACTTGAAATGGTGAGGAGGCAAGTTTTGACCAGTTTTTTTCTTCTTCTATTCTCCTTCTATTTCACAGGATCAGGATCATTTTCAGCTTGAAACAGTTCATATGAAACAGAAAGTCTAATGGAATAAGAAATTCTTATTTATTTATATTTTTTAAGGGAAATGTTGTAATTTGAAAATTCCTTTACATTTATTGATACAGATTTTCCCTGGATTTATCTTCTGTTGATGTGAATTTTTTAATATGCTCATTTGAATTATATTTAAATGTAATTGAATGGGTGAGTGGAAAAACAGAAGTAATCCAGAAAGAGATTCTGAGATAATTCAAGTTATAACTTCTGATTAGATATGTCAAACAAACTGTTGAGATTTAAACAGTGTTTTTATTTAAGAAATGTATCAAGCCATACAAATGTATTCTGAGTGCTCTCTTTTTTAATAGTGAACACATCAACTATCTTGTAAAAGCACAAGGACAAAAGATAGGATAAAGAGAATAGATTAAGAATTGACAACATGAAAGGTGTTCACACTGCAGAATAATTTCAAGTAGATGTCCTGTTTTTTGAAACAACCTTATGGGTTATAAGACAGAGATAAATGGGGGAAAAATTAATGCATACTGATGTTATAAAAATCTGCAAGTAATAATGTTTTAGTAAAGTCAGCAGAAGGACATGAAAACAGAAAAAGTGCACTTAAATTTTAAATAGTTGGAAAGTCATTTAGCATAGACTTAAAAAAAACATTTACCTTCATATGCTACTAGATAACTGAAGAAAAATGATTCCTGTTCCTCCCAACTTTATGTTAGTATGGAATAAAAACATTTGAAGTCTCTGTGCAGTATACCTCTAAAAGAAAACAGAATGAAACAAATTAACCAGCAAATTTATGTTTGTCCCGTGTTATTCATTCGTGAAATGAATGTTCGCTCCTCTCCTTAATTAAAAATTCTTCCAAAAGGAATTTTGATGTATTTAATCTTGTGCTTTCCAGTTTCATGAAAAGCTCAAATTGTTTGGTTGGCATCTCTTGTCACCTTCCAATGACTAGGTCATGTTTACTCATAGATAGCATAAAATATTATATTGTGTATAAATGTAATCATAACTGTAGACTTTTCTCATGTTAAAATGTGTGTTAACTAATTGGATGTAAAAGTATGTATGATTATGTTAATAATGACCAAACAATTTTAATAGTTCTGTTTTACAGATATTTCTGACGTGATTGAGTGCTTCTATTCTTTTGAACTATGTCAGATGTAGACATTTTACTTTCTAATTGATTTGTTATTATCATAGGGTTCCTGATTTGTACTTGTGATTTCATAATTGTCTCAAGAGCTATGTGTTAAAATATAAGATATTTTCTTATTTTTCCTGAAGACTGCCACAAACAACTATGAGAGGCCAATATGTTCTGTACAAACTTAATTTTTGTACACATGAAATATAGTTTTTTAATATTCATTATAAACTTGTACTATCAAATGTTTTTATTTTTTTTAATTTTTTTTTAACTTTTTTATTTTTTGAAATCAGTTATCGATTAGTCTAAATATATTTTGATATCATCATTAAGTATACTGGTATAATGGGGTGAAATCATATGCAAGCCTCTGTGTAGGTGTGCAGACCAACTACAATAGCTGTTGGTAGTTTGAATCTAATTGATAGATGTAACTGGTAGTTTCAATTAGAAGTTTCGCGCGCGTGGATTTGGCATTTGATATTGTTCTATTGTTATATGGCCAACATCACGATATGAATACTTACAAGGCAGCCAACATCGCAAACACAATAGTCGATTCCCTTGGTGTTTAAGTTGTGTGTTTGTTTTTTCTACGTGAATTATGTCTGATTGCACTGCAGAAGAAGCAAAGAAACCATCTGGTTTTGGTTTCAAAAAGCGAAACATTAGAAAACAAGGCACAAGGAAACGGAAAGGGAGCGAAGATGAGAGTGAGTTCTTAAACCTTATTGTCAGTTTCAAACATAACCTCTAAACAACTTTTAATTTATACACAGTTTAAAACAATTTTTAATAATATTTTGTTTATTGCAGGCTCTGAAGGGAGTGACGATGGATCGTCAATCGTGCGAAGAGCCAAGAAATCTCACGAAAATAATCCGAATTATCAATCTGTGAGTTGAAAATAATCATTATTGTATATTAGATATTTCTTGTGTGAGGTAATTTCTGTAAATAAAAAAGTAATTAAAAACTGGGTGTGATGTGTTCAAAGGATATACTTGCTGTGATGATATTTTGTGTATGTATTAGTAATCAGTGCTTTGCGAAGCAATACACATTTATGACTTCTGTTAAAATTACTTATTTTATTTGCAGTTCATACAGTTTTCAATCTTCAGCTTACAACTTTCACATTGTCTTGAATTGTCTTCACTATGTCTTGAATTGATTTGTTTTATCTATTGTTTAAATTTTTAATTCACAGACCCACACAGCCAAGAAGATGAGCAAAATCGTTGCATCTGACGGGAGTGATGAAGATATATACTCAGTTGGCGTGACTTACCGATCAAAACGCAATGCTGAACCAGAAGGTCCTAGAGATATGGGTGCAACAGCAGAGGTTCAAATTGAGACAGAGACTGATAAGGATGCTCAAGCAATATTTGAAAAGTCTCTTCAAATTAATAAGGTAGAAATTCTGTTATGTGATATTGATAAAATGATTTTGTTTGATCAATACATCCAAGCTATTTCATAAATAAAATTAAAAAAAAAAAAAAAATTGCTGTTCAATTTTCTTCAGTTTTGCCTTAACTTTGATAGCATTTTCATTGGACACACAGCTAAACATGAATTGTAATTGAAAAGAACACTTCCTAAATAAGTTTATTCAAACTTGGAGATTTTACTATGTTTGCCTCAAGTTTGTAAACTGTGTTTTATGATTTTAGGAACGAAAAGGTAAAGAAGATGACAAAGTGTATCGAGGTCTGAATAACTATACACAGTTCTATGAAAAGAAGGACACAGCGCAAGGAAATGCTTCCAGTGGGATGGTAAGGTCTTAACTATTAACATTATTTTGTGTTGGGGAGGGTCTGATGATGTAATGGCTAACACAAATTTTCTTCTCTGTTATTTTCCCTGTACAGTAACCTAGTGAAGGGATAGGAATTGATTATACATACACATTGAGCCATTGCCTTGTGACTTAAGCCGTTAGAGGAAGTGCTTTGTCATACTAATTAAAATTAGCTTAATCTAAATATCCAGTGAAAAATTCATGCACTTTGGCATGCCTGGCGTGAGGATAATTTTTTATCTTAATATCGGGAGATATTTACCATTAGATTTTTTCTGACATTCACACATCATTCATACTTGTTTTATATTATAATAATATTTATGTATTATAATATTATTATGTTATGTATTATAATATTATATATACTTTACCATTCATTCAACTCATTCACTCCACCCTTCTCTGTAGGGTGTCATTTCTTCCCCACCTTGCTCATGTGAACTGGCTTTGCGAACTCTCAGCGAGTTGTCTCGTAGTTTTCCTGTTTTTGTCGATGTGGACAGCAGCAGCTCCCCCCCCCTTGATCTCACTTAAACTGTGCATCAAGGCCCACTGTGAATTATAAACATTGTAGAAATGGGTTACTAAGGAGGGGTAAAAACTAAAAATTATGGTTAAAATTTAGTATATGGTACACCTTGGAGAAGCGTGGCGACGGGGCTTAAGCCCTAATTACTGTACGTGCTGTAATAGAAATGAATAAAACTTACGGGTAGGCGATTTTCATGGTTCGCCTTTCACATGCTTTGTCCCCGCCGCATTGTAACGCCAATTTACTTTCAAAGGCAAGTTTTCCCGCTTCGCTCGTCCGGATCCAAGTCGCGGCAAGGCTCGGGCCTTCGGCTCTCGTGTTCACTATAAACATCATTGAGTCTATCTAATGCATAATTACCAATTTACTTTTATAAGACATCACTTTACAAGAAAGCCTCCAGAATTCTAACTGCCTAGTAAACGCTGAGCTGGCGCAAAGTGCCAGTTTAAACGAATTCCTTAGGTTGTACCGTATACTACGTTTCAGCCAAAATTGTAATTGTGAAAATAAAACTTATCTTTCCTTAACCCTTCAGCACAAGCAGTTGATCTCTCAGATGAATGAGTTGTTCTCCTGTTGATAACGCGTCATACAAATATCTTGGAAAACAATCCTCCTCAGAACCTCTTTGTTGTGGTTCTTAGAAGCCATAGCTTCCTACCAATACGATGTATGCTGTTGTCACCAGAGTAACTTCAATTGAAATGTGCATGGCGTAGCATTTCACAGATCGGCGCTTGTAGTGAAGGGACTGCTCAGAATCAATGCAGATATAATGACAAATAAGACAGAGTTTGATTTAGACAACTCAGAACATTTATGTTGTCGAGAATATTATAGCACAGGTGCTGCTAGGTTAATATTAATAATGATATTAATAAGAAAATTACTTCAATATTAGCTTTTCAAGGACTTAGCAAGGGTGTGCAGCATTTCTATTTATAGAACATTTACAAACAAACAAAATAAATTGACACATGTTGAAGTGATATCAATATAATTATTTAAATATTATGTAATATTTATTAAACCAGTTTCAAAAGTAAATATTGCTTGACCTACTAAATTAAATTTTTTTAAGTGTACATTTTTGTCTTTGAGAGCATTATACAAGAGTAAGAACTCTGTGACCAGTCTACAATCAATGTAACGTCTTTGTAAAGCTGCAGGTTTGTCACTACTAATGTCTCTTGCAAATTGGGATTGAAGGTCGAAAAATCAATGTCACTGATTTTTTCCACACCCAAATATAATATTCTCAGTGCTCATATGCACGTGTCACAACATATATGCAGTGCAGATGGTAGTCAATCCAAAGACATTTCATGTCTCACACTGCATTTTTACGTGGGTCACTTGCATTGCCAGTATGCGATTCTGAGTATGTGTGAAATAAATGTTGATATTTGAAATAAAGACTATTTCTGAAACATTAAATAAAATTTGTGAAATAAATTTGAAGAAAATTGAAGAAAAATAAAATGTTTTGCAAAATATATAAAATATGTGATATAGTACAAAATATGTAAAAATAAGAAACCAAAAATTTGGATATTTTGTTAGGATTGCCATGATTCACCAAGATCACAATGTTCAGAAATGAACATAGACAAAAAATATGTAATTTCGTAAGAATCCAAACTCTATTGACGAGTGCCATAGTTATTTTGAGTGAATGTAAGAGGGGAGGCTTTCTTCATTGCCAAGAAGGCTTACTATATTTTGTTCTCTTCTTTCCTGGGCAGATGATCACAGTGGTGGATTCCTGCTGTGCAATTAACTTTACCTTAACGAATAAGAATAAATCTTCATAATTATATTTGTAGAGAGGAAAAAGGGGATGATTATGATGATCCCTGATATTTATTTCAGCATACATACAGGCAATTGCCCAATTTCCATGAACAAGTTTAGCACTAATCATGTAGAATTACATCATTAGCAAGATCAACAAATGTAATTGTTAATGCCAATGATGATGATTGTTTATTCTAGGTAAGGAAGGGACCTATTCGTGCTCCCACAAATTTGCGTGCCACTGTTAGATGGGACTATCAGCCAGATATTTGTAAAGACTACAAAGAAACAGGTTTCTGTGGCTTTGGAGGTAGGTGTTGTGTTGGGATACTACTTACAATAAGATGCTGATGCTTTGGTGTTAAAGTTAATAATATTTAGAAACTTGTCATGTTACCATACTATGTAATTCATTTTTACTTGAAAAATCTTCAGTATTATGTATTTATCCAATATTATATTATTAAACTATGACATTTTTCATTTATGTTGACATGGGTGGATTTTTCAACAGTTTTGTTTTCTACGATGCAGTTTCTTTCAACTGTTTGTACAGCCCTTAAAGTTTGGTGAATGTTCTTTGATGTAGGGATGACATAATGATACATGTCTGCTACTATTTCATTCATTATGTAATGCACACAATTTTGTCTTTTCCTAATTAGTACTTGAGTGGTCTGAAACATTTCCCCAATTGCCTCAATACCACTTTTGACAAATTGTGTTTCTGCTCTCAGTATTTATTCCATTTAGTTTATCTTTTTCTAATGGATTGTATGGAATGACTTGAGCAAACATTTTTTAAGCAGTGGATGTATGAACATTATGTAATAACTGTTTTTCTAATGTTATGTTGCTGAAACAATTTGGTATGTTACCTTAAGCTGTTAATTCAATTATATATGTTGACTTACATTAGTTTTTGGAATAACATCCATGCACAAAATCATTATTTCAATTTCTTCACTTCTTTAATCTATCCCTATAAAATAATGGTCTAATATAAAAGTTTCATTGTATATGCTAGGTGAATCAATTTGCTACTTTGAACATTTGCATTGTGCAAAGAAGAGATTTTGACATGATATCTGAGCAGTTAGCTGCTAATGTTTTTGCTTGATCTGAGGAGTTATGTGTTCCGGAAAAATATGGTTTACTGTCTATTATTTTATGTAAAACTTATAATTTTACATTTATCCAAACAATCTTCAATTATTTGTTTGTTTTCCAGACTCTTGCAAGTTTTTGCATGACAGATCAGATTACAAATTTGGTTGGCAACTAGAACGAGAGATACAGGAAGGTACTTACGGGGAAGCAGACGAAAATCCGGATCAATATGAAGTTTCTGATGATGAGGGTAACCTGCCTTTTAAATGCTTTATTTGTCGAGAATCGTTCAAAGATCCTGTTGTGACCAAGTAAGTGTAAGATGTTCTCAGTTATTTTTGTGCACATACAAATTTTACAAATAACATTCACAAATATTGTGTTTCTTTATTTATTCACTGATGTTTTTCTACAAAAACTAGTAACAGTTCATAATCGTATTATATCACAAACTAAAATGTTTCCCTAAACCTAATTTGATTTCTTATATAATTTCTAACATTCATTTTGCTCTTCTTCTTGTAGGTGCAAGCATTATTTTTGTGAAAAATGTGCAATGGCTCATTATCGCAAGTCACAGCGGTGTTATATATGCAATACGCAAACAGATGGAGTGTTTAACCCTGCAAAAGATATTATTCAGAGGATGAAAGGTGAAGAAAAAAATACAAAGAAGCAATGTTCGAGTAGTAGTGACTCTGATTGAAGAAGAGTTCCTGGTGAGTAAAATCAAACTATTATTGTTATAACCAAGGCTAGAATTTATGTTTAATAACATTTTCCTAAATAGTATATACATATGTATGGACTGAAAATGTTCAAAATATAGAGTAAAAATATGGACCAAAAATTGGAAGGAAAAAAATTAAATCAACAAAAATAATGCGTAAATCAAGAGTGTAAATAAATGAAATGGTTAAAGAACTTAATTTTAATATAAGCTGTAAAACGACAATTATTCATGCACTAAAATAGACTGGACATTATCTTGTTGCTGAAAGTAATTTCCATTTCTGATAATTTGCCATTTAATTTGCCCATTTTAAAGCAATGGATTGCAAAGCTCTTTTTTAAATGTTCGAAAGTGAAACTGCCTTTTTTATCTCTTAACTAGAGATAACCCTTTAAAAATGATGGGATGAAATCAAACTCCCATTTTAATAATTTATTGTAGTGGGCAATAGTACACAATTGAATTTAATACTTAATATATCAAAATTTTCTTTGTTATCAATAATAGGTCAACCAGGTGAAATATTGGACTATTTTCTATTGTTGCTACTGGTTGCCACATCTCATAAAGGAATCAAATTTAGTTCCACTAATATTGGTTATGGTTGATTAGGAACACTACATTCTTGGAATCCAACTGCATGTTTATTGAGGAGTCGGTCTGCTGTGTTCTCAGAAATCACACCTATGTACACACAGCCCTCTGTTCCTCTACCACAGGGAGCTGTTAGAGTTATCCTCTGTCCATGCTGTGTATTTTTTAATATCATTTCCTCTTTGATTTGTTTTTACGATGTTAAATGCATATGGGCCACTTCTGCAGAAATGTGCAGAAATGATTGGGCCTCTTTCAACCTCACTTAATGAAACTCCAAAATTGAATTGTGTCCTGTAAAAACTACCTTATTGTGTATTGTATGTGAAAGCAAAACGTAAAGAAATGTGTTTTCCTTAAATGTGAAATAATGTGTATTAAAACTAGAAATGTGGAGAAATGTGGATAATTAAATACAGTAGAACCCCGGTATTCCATATCAATTGGTGGGGTGGTTTGTTCGGATTTGGAAATGTTGGAGTATATGAAAAAATGTACCATACATTCACAAATACATCTATAGGATTACCAGACACAAGGCATCGTAGTGTGTAATGTGAAAAAGTGGCAGCATAGCGTAGCGATATGAGGAAGTGGCAATGATGCGGAAAATGGAGTACAGTATGTACATAACTGCATGCGGTAGTAATTGCTACATTGTTTAAAAGAGTTGAAGCACAGTTTGTGTGGCTGCTGTTAATGGGTATTCTACGAATGGTATTCAGAATTGGGTTGACTTACACTGTGTTCATGCTTTTTCATTCATAAATTAAATTAATACAAATCAGGTCCTTTTTGTTTAGTTTTCCTCCATCCCGAATTTTGTTCAGATTATCTGAAATATCGGATTTGCAGGGTTTGAATTAGCTGGTTCGACTGTACTGTAAAAAGCATAATTCATAATCATGTTATACAAGTTTGATTGAAT
This sequence comes from Gryllus longicercus, assembly GCA_038098605.1. Lineage (NCBI taxonomy): Eukaryota > Metazoa > Arthropoda > Insecta > Orthoptera > Gryllidae > Gryllus > Gryllus longicercus. Next base: position 1,100,091 of record JAZDUA010000039.1, on the reverse strand, counting down.
CTAAATCGCAAACAAATAAATCCTAGCTCTGATTATAACCAATGTTTCACATTCCTAGTAAAACCACATCTTACTTGTGAAGTTCTCTTTTAGTTCTGATGGTTGGTTTCAATTCATTTGAGCCAATACTGTGTATACCGAAATTCCATTTTTCTCTTAACATGCAAGAATTTTTTGGTATTTCAAAGAAAAATTGGTAAACAATAAAATCTGATTTATAACCAATTTAGAACTAATACAATACAATTGTACTGAAGGGGGAAAAAGTTACAATATATATACAAGTAGTACTTGACATATTCACATTGACAAAAAATGTACTTATACTGTGTGAGCCACGTTGCTAACACTGTCTTTTACTCATATAATGTTGCCTCCAATCTTTATCTTTTTCATATCTATATGAAATCTTTCTCTACTTTCATCTGAAATCTCACAAATGAACAGGGAAGAAAACAGGTGGTTGTGGAACAATTAGAGTTTGACGCTTATGTATCCTAAATTCTTTAATAGCAATTGGCATTTCATCCACTGTACTTAGAAAATCTAGATTTTTTTTTTTATTATTCCTTAAGAACTGCACAGCAACGTTATTAACATGACCACAATACACTTTTTTCATTACTCATTACATGTTTGAAGTTTTCATCTTTCATCAGATCTCTTATTTTGGATTCCCACAAAGATACCTTCTTTAAGCTTGACGTTGGAAAGTAAAGGACATTTTGAGCCAATTCATTTAAAGCACTTTCCATCCTTTTGAAGCCTTAATGAACTGTTTCATTATACTAAGCTTGATACAGTGTAGTGTCAAAAAGATGCTTTATTCAGATTGGTTTCATGATTAACCAAACTACGTACATATGGTACGTGGTGGTTGGGAGAGCCCTGCTATGACAACCAAACACGCTCAAGGTGAATTTAAAACCTTTGGCCTTTGATCTCTGCACTACTATCTCAATGATCGCAGCTCCCCGGGTTGACTTGCATAATATTTATTTATTTTCTTTGGCAATCAGTGGGTTGTAACATGCAGAGGTTCACTATATATGCTGAATATTCTTTAATGTAAATCTTTCTATTGTCTTCATGGTCTGATGTGTTAAGACTTTTGAAATTATTTTTTTTGCATCCTCCATGTCCTACTTAAATCAACTAATAATTGATGTTTGTTTGTGTTTACAGAACGAGAATTCAATTCTTCGGTTTTGAAAGGAAGTTCTGCTAGGTATCAAATTTGAAATCTGGCATTGTGAGATATCCTTTAACTAAAACCCTTCAGGTTTATATTCCTCACTTATAACAGTGCTTGTAAGGTGTGCTAGCGTGTGTTATGTGTAAATAGAATAATGATGGCACTGTTTGTAGAAATTTCTACTTTTGGGGAAAAAAGTTGAACTAAACAAATAATTCCAGTTCCAAATCTTTTATTGTACATAGTTTATTTTTATGTGCAAAATATCATGTATATCATCTCATAGATACAATTATTTTGTACTCACTTGAATAATTTAATGTGACTAATAATGAAACTCTCATATAAAATAAATCATTATCTGAAATACACAATCAACTTTAACTTGGACGATTTCCTCAGTCTTCATTAGTTTGACTCTCATTTAGATAGCATTTAATACCGAAAACAATGAAGGTCTGATAGAAATTGCTGAAACTATTTCAGCAATTTAGTAATAGATTCTTACATAATAATCCATTTTTATACTGTGAAAAAAGGAAAAATATCCTTTGGCAATTCACATACCAAACAAAACAAGCAAATCAGTCAAAAACTTGTTGTAAAATATGAATCTAGCAACATATTGTTTTTTATTAGAAAAATGATATCTAGTAATGGAATTCTGTATTGACATATTGTGAAGAAAAATTTTTTAAATGTATTATACTTTCAGAATTCCTGGAAAGAAATGTGTAGGTATGAGAAAATTATTTACGAAATTCAAAAATTCATTTGATTCTGAAATAGAAAATAATATTCTGGGTATTTGTTGCAGGAACTCATGAAACATTAAAAAATCTGATAAACAAAAGAAAATATCAGTGAAATAGCCTAAGCCACAATTTTCAGTTTAACTTTCTGAGCAATTCACTTCTCATTCTGAATTGAAAAATTATATTTTCCTAGCTGACTGTACTATAATATACAAAAGTTTTCTGAGACAGTACCAATTTACCATGCCAAATTTACCTAATGAACGGTATCTCAAAACTTCATTAGTTTTATTTATTTATTTCAGGTCTTTCTGTTAATTCTCTGGTTGAGTAGCGACTACTGTAATTGTTTTAGCATTGGTATCTTTCAAGTTAACGGTAAGGGAAACACTCATACGGACAACATGCAAACACACACAATGATGCCTAGGGCAGAATTTGAACATCCAACCTTTCGAGCCAAGGCAGTGACCTTCAACCTTAGTGACCTCGACTATCCAGGCCGGCAACACAATTAGTGTAGCTTACAGTTTATTATCTCTTTCTGCCCAATCAATTATAAAAACGTAAGCAATGATTAGGTAAAATACAGTCTTGCAAACCAATTTTTGGTCACTTTACATTCTTTCCCAACTAAGGCTTCGATGCATTGTTTATTATGAAAAATCTTCTTCTTATTTGTTGGTGTTAACTAATTTAATCCATGTGTAGAAGTATCACTTAAATTTGAAAAGCTCATTGAGGATCTAATCAACAATTTTCTTTAAGGAACAGCTTAAAATGTTGTAATATGTAACTTTTATATTAGTCTTTCACAAAATTATGATGACTTTTGTCTGTAAGTGTAAGTAGTATATTCCTCAGAATGAAAATTGTTCTATGGCCAAAACAACTTGCAGAACTGCCTACAGAAATATTTTCTGGCTCTATCATTGCAAAATATTGTGCAGACATCGAGCCTGGCTCCCTATTTTGATACATTTATTTCGTTTGTACCTGATGTGAATCACAATGCAAGAATAACACATGTCAGTGACAATCGTGTTCTAAATTTATTCACTATCTCTTTGTTTCAATAGCCCTAGCAATATTATGGTAGGTATTAATAATCCCTTGCATTCCCTCTAAAAGAGGAGGGAACTAGTATGCCCCTGGCATTGCCAACAGCAGGATCTTGAACATACGGTTTCAATTTTCATTTTATTGATGTTTCTTTTAAGATTGTGCTAAAGTAATGAATTGATTTATCCAATAATATAAATGTGCATCCATTTAAACGAAAAATATTATTCAAATACATGCCCTGCAAATGAAAAAAATGCATGTCATTCTTGCATCAAAATTTATATTTAATGACAAAACCTTTTAATTGTTATGTTGAATGAAAGTTGATATATCTTCATTACATAGCAATGTATTAATCTGTAACATATGACTCAAATTCCGCAAATATTTACATTTATTCTGAAACTGCAGTTTTCAAGTGAATAGTCCTGCATTTCTTACCCACAGTCAAAGACTTTAATTACTCAAATTCTAATCAGCACACGTGATAAATTGCCTCATATTTTCAACAAAAATCACATCAAAATATCAATGAGATTTAGCTTCCTAAACAAGCTGAAACCTTAAAAAAATTAAAACCTTTCAAAAGCCATATAACTTTGATGGACCTATGAATTGCTGGGGTTGCTGTGGAATTGCTGGTGTTAATATTCGTGCATACAGTGTGCCATTGGTGTTATTCGGTTGCAGTGCCATGTTAAGCGTGGGCCCAGGGGCCCAATAGTTTGTATTTTTTTTTTTTTTCCCTCTTTTTTTTCTCGCGACTAGGCCAACTTAGGACCACGCGTTCATACATCCTGCATTTACCGTGGCTCAGTATCATATATCGCGGTAGCAGGTGCATGTATCTCCACTTGGGGGGGATCAGTATTTTTTTTTTTTACTGAATCCAATTTTTACCCCCCAGGGCTGTTAGCTCTGGAGGTATGAAAGATGAAATGATGATGATAATGAGGGGTGAAAGGACGACACACTCATACAAACACACACAAATACACCCATAGGCGGGACTCGAACCCGCGATCTTCTGGTCCGAGACCACTCCGGCACTACTGCCTTAGCGATCTCGGCCATCTGATCGGAAAAAAAAAAGAAGAAAAAAATGTTACAAACTTTTTCAAAAAATAAAATTAAAAAACATAAAAAGGTGATGCGTCACTAAGGATGAGAATAAATATTGGTATTTTACTCCCGATTTAGCTGTAATTGAAACGATATTTTCTATACTTTGATTCGCTGATATTTAAAACCCGATATCAGGTGTCAATATTTTTTTGGTTTTGTGTTCTCTCTTGACGTATAAATTAGAGCGAGTTAGTTTTTTTTTAAATACTTATAAATAAAAGTAATATAAAGAAAGTATTCGCTTATTTAAACATTGATATAGCTGACGGTAACTGTAGAGATAGGACTTGTACATATGGGGAGGTTATCTCATTGTTCCTGCCTCATCAGTTTCGTCAGAGTACCATCAACAATAAACATCACAACACATCACACAATCGTAGCAGGCAGACATACAAATGAGAGGGTTGTTAATAACGTTGAAATCTTAATAACCTTAATAAAATGTATTGGTTTAATTTACATGAAGTTTAACACAATTAAAACAAATAACTTATTTATTTACATTGAATAACATTTTATCAAAACTGATGTCACATTTTATTTACATGATGTAACATTTTATTTTAAATATGTTGAATTTACTTGAGCATTTTTTATTAATAGTTAAAATAAATATTGTTTTTTTGAAGAAATGTGTTTTGTTCCTTTAATGGTTTTCGTCATGATCTTTTCATCACGGATTTCGTTTTAATTCCAATACACAGATATTTTCTGGTTGATTCTTGGAGTTTGATACATCGATCTTGTTAAAATATTGATTATCGATATTTGTGTAGAAACTCCCATTTTTTGTTGCCGATGGTGCATCCCAAACACCAATGTTTAATTTTGAATATCGATGTAGATTGTAGATGTCGCATATAGCTATCTTACGAATAAAATTATAATTTAGTTGACATTTGGGGGTGGTGGTGGTGGGGGAGGCAGTGTTGCTGCATATTGCGCGCTCTAGCACGTGCTCTCAATACTAACTAGGCAAACAAAATAAAAGAATGTTGAGAAACTTGGAATAAGTTTGTTCATATAGATTTGTTACATTTCTTCGTAACATTTGTTCCCGAATTTTAGGTGACAATAATGTACAGAGTCTACAAAAATTAAGTATATTTGAAAGAAAGATCTTGAGAAAAATCTGTGACCCTATGAGACTTGGTGATATCTGGTGATTGAAAACAAGTGATGAAGTGGGTGTACTAGGAGAATAGCATGGACCGGACATCTAGAAAGGATGGATCCAGATAGAATCACTAAGAAAATAACAGAATGGAAACGGATAGCTTACGAGTTGTAAAGGCAGACCAAAAACAAAATGGAGACAACGTTGTGGAAGGCCTACGTACAATGAAAATCAAGAATTGGAAAAAGACGGCTCAACACCGGAAGGAGGGGCAGAAAGTTGAGAGGGCCAAGAGCCCTCTCTGGTGGTAGCACTGAAATAAAAAAGAAGAATGTGCAAAAACCGAGTCGCTCTTTCCTAGGATAGAGCGCCGGCGTCACAACATGACCCCGAAACGTCACCTGCATTCTAATAGGGAATTTCAGCGCCACACGTAAGGTAGCGGCGTTACGGACGAATAGTCACGTGACGGACCTTGAAATCATAATGTCTTACCTTAGGCCTAAGGTACGACCTTATACCTTCATAAATAGTGCACGCCTGTGGGAGTCTCTATGGACACCTTACAAGCGGCAAAATGGCCGCCTAAAAACAGGAAAAGTTGGATTTTTCCAACTCTGGTAAACCGATTCTCGTATGTGAGGCAGTTGCAAGTATTCCTTACTAACTCCAGAACGCTGGCAAGAATTAACGGGATATGTTGGAGAGGTGACAGGAAAGAAATTCGCGAAAAAGCAGTTCAAATCATATCTTTGGGATAGGTTATGTCTTATGCTCATAACGAACGCTGTTTTAAGGTCATTCCTATAATTTCAAGAAAAGCAGAATACAAATTCCACACTGCATACTCATCACGGAGGGTCACAAAAACTTACAACTCCATGCACAATGTATATTTGTTGTTCTGTTGACTCGTAACATGTTTTAACTGTCTCACCACTAGCCTACACTCTTTGATGTATTACGCAATTAAACGCTTCCTTTGTTATAATGCATAACGCAATGTCGCAATTGCTAAAACTCTTCTCAACGTTGTTCATTACGACCGTGTAAAGGCGTTAGTCACGTGATCAATAGAGTTTAAGGACATCTCCTTACGCCTGCCGCTAAAACTCCCTAATACTGTATTACGATACGTAGACACTGAAGACAATACAGAGTCAAGTATGGAGAGAGCACGATCTTTTGATAAAGAGAAATTACTAATGAAAAGTGTACGAAGCAAACAATTGAAAATAATTGATTTTTTAGGACCAATAAAGATATCGACATTTTCAGTTCGCGCTGTTTATGTATTTCCCTGTCTCTGTATATTAATACAAACAATCGTTATGGAGAAATCCCATTTAATTTTGACATAATCATAATTTTGACATTTGATATAGTGAACCAAAAATGTTAGTCCCCAGAAGACCACTATAAGCGGAGTCCTAATTCCATTCGGACGACACGCGATGTCTACGCGCGAGAGCGGCCGGCGCGCGCGCGCTCCCCACGGTGGCGGTTGAAGTCGACGGCGACGCGCACGACGTCGGTGCCGCGCACGAAGTCGACGGCGAAGGCGTTGGTGTTGGCCGCCCACTCGTCGCGCAGCAGCTCCGTCATCTCGGCGTTGACGGCGTCCGCCATCTTGCGCAGCCCGCCCAGCTGGTCCAGCACCACGTCCCACGCGTTGGGCGTCAGCTCCGCCATGGCCGCGTGCGCCGACGGCTGCGACGACGCCCTGCCGCACCAACACACACACGCACCATGTAGTATTATATCCACACGTTTCCTTGAGCCCCGCTCCTCACTCCTTTCCCAAAATTAGTTGAATTAAGAATAAATTATAGCAAAGAGCGTTGTAGACAAAATCTGGTGACGAGAAGTGTTCGCTCCCGTGTATTAGGAACTATTTTGCATGGAAAAATTAACTACAAATTCGACGTGAATTTTCTTTTGTCAAAATAACCAAACTCCCCACTCCTCTCGCATCTAGCGAAGCGAGGGCTCAAGAAAACGTAAGACGATGTATTTAGTCGTGCACTTGACGTAATTAACCTGTTGCGGTTTCATCCAATAGGGAGGGGGGCGTATATGGGCTAGTCTATACATATATTAGCGAACTGCACATCCCATTAAGTGCAAAGGCCTCCTGCTCGCGCAGCGAATTATTAATCTTTCTTCAATAAAGTGAGAGGATGATGATGGACGATCACAAATACATCCATACCCGAGGCGGGATTCGAACCCGCGATCCCAGGATCCGGGATCACCACGACACTACTGCCTTAGTGATCTCAGCTATCCCGATCGAGCGTCTGTAATGTACGTAACGCCAGAGAGGGGGAAGGGGATTGAGGCAGCGTTACGCTGTGCTACCTAGGGGGAAGGGGGGTATTCGATTAGTGAAGTCGCTACAGTTCCTCTCACCAGGAGGTCCTAGGGTACCACTACCGACGGTGGCAGCATATTCGATACAGGCTAGATAGCTAGGTTGAATTCAGAAGCTGTCAGAAGGAGAGTGCTGGCGGCCGACTGCTCTGATCGGTAGTTTTCTGTGGTTTCTCCCGATGAACACCAGATGCATGCCGGAGCATTACCCTAAGAAAAGGACTACGTACTAAGCGCGTTCTTTCCTTCCTCTGCTTTGTCCTACCCTCCGCGCGATCTTTCCTTTCTGTCCTTTGTCCCACACTTAAATGCACTACACGACTACACATGTCGGAAGCTTAGAGCGTGTCTTGGCTGGGGCGGTGTTCCGATGGGGGTGATATCTGGATGGGAAAACCCCGCAAGCTGACATGTAGGTCGGCACCAAATCTCGCCATCCAGTAAAATTGGTGGCGATATAGAAATGTAATAGTTGCCCTTTTGAAGTGTGTTGCTGGAATTATCTATGCCATGACTAATCATGACTCGAACCTAGGACCTCCTAGTCAGAGCGTCTTCAGTTGATGCTTTGAGCTATCTCTGACGGTGCTACCCCACCACAAACCTCGTGGAGTTTCGGCGCGCTCAATTCTCACTGGGAAAGATGGTTCAGGGCATCAACTGATGTGACTGCAGTGCCTCTGACCGGGAGGTCCTAGGGTTACACTCTCCACAGTGGCAGGATTTTCCACACTACCTACACAGCTAGGTTACGAGCGAAGTTACTGGGAGAGGTGGCTCAGGGCATCAACTGATGTCACTGCAGTGCCTCTGACCGGGAGGTCCTAGGGTTAAACTCCCCACGGTGGCAGGATTTTCCATACAAGGTACGTAGCTAGGTCGAGTTGAGACGCTATCTGAGGGAGGCTGCTCTGATCGGTAGTTTCTCCGATCAGCACCAGGCGCATGCTGGAGCAGTACCTAGCAAACGGGCCACGGACCAGGCACGATCTTTTGTTTTTCTTCCTTGTCCTATCCTCAATCCTTACACACACACACACACTAACACTAACATGCACTACACTACCACACAAATTGGGAGACCGGTTGCGAGCTTAGAGCTTGTCCTTGCTGGAGAGGTGACCCGCTGGTGGGAGATACCTATTTGGAAAAAAACCGTTAATCGCCAGTAGGACGGCGCCGTATCTCGCCATCCGGAATAGGCATCTCTCGAGCCAAAAGCATGCTCTACACTTACGGATCTACTTACCATAGTAGTGGTCGCGCCCGAAATAACTATCAATCAATTGGCCCCCCGAGCCAAACAACATGCACTACACTTATGGGGACGAATGACCTCCGTAGTTGCCGCGCGTGGAATGAGTAACAAAGAATCGTCGCCAGAGCAAAACAACATGCACAACACTTATGGGGACGAATCTCCGTAGTTGCCGCGCGTAGAATAAGTAACAATGAATTATCGCCCGAACAAAACAACATGCACTACACTTATGGGGAGTAATGACATCTATAGTTGAAGCGCCTGGAATCACTATCTATCAATCTGCCCCGAGCAAAACAACACGCACTAAACTTATGGGGAGAAATAAACTCTGTAGTTGACGCGTGTGGAATCACCATCAATCAATCGTCGCCCGAACAAAACAGCATGCACCACACTTCTGGGGGACTAATGACATCTGTAGTTGAATAGCCTGGAATGAGCAACGCCGAACGGTGGCGCTCACCCGCTGCCGATGACCCGGTGCAGGTAGTCGCGGAGGGCGTCGAGCGTGCGCACGTCGCCCCAGAGCTGGCGCACCGCCGGCCACAGCGGCGCCGTGGGCAGCGACGCGATGACGTCGGCGCGGTCGTAGGCCAGGACGACGCGGCCGCGCTGCGCCCACACCCGCGCCAGCGTCGCGTCCCACCCCAGCGCCTTGGGCGCCGCCAGCTCCGCCAGCTCCTCCGACAGGAACGCCACCAGCGCGCGGTGCACCGACAGGTCCTCGCCGAACCCTGGACACACACGGCCAGGGTGAACTTTGGATTGCGCTCCAGGATATATATTGTAAGGCAACCACACAAGTTGGGCGTCAGTTCATGTAATGCAACCCTGGAGTCGCACTAATATATATATATATATATATATATATATATATATATATATATATATATATATATATATATACCATATGACAATTATTTATGCAGGATAATATTTAGCTATAATATGTTTACCTGTAAACAGAGTGGAGTTTTATTAATTTTTATCAACCATCATTCACATTATTATACAAACACTGTTTACAACATTTATCTGTAACAACAGCTCTTATCTGTAAACAGAGAAACGACAATTCAAGTCTACTACCACCGCTTCTCTATTTACACTACTTACTTCAATTACAATACAACTTTCTTATCAATTTTCAATCTATACTCATGCGTATCTAAATTTCTTCCAACTATCGTTCCACTCATTCCATCTAGCGGTCCTTAGTGGGACCATGCGCCAAGGGTGGGAAGCACGTCATGTTCAAATTAAAGAAAATATATTTTTTTACATATATATGTATATATGTGTATATATATGTGCGTGTGTATATGTACAGTAAAATCTGTAAATCTGTCTAAGCCGGAAGCTGTACAAACCGGAAACGTGCTTTAACCGGAAAATTTCTTTGGCCCGTCAAGTTCATGTGGTATTTTACACAGCACACTGTTTTTCATGTAGTGCGAGAGAGAAAAAATATTTATAAAACGGAATTTCTGTGAATTGGTAGAGAGTCGCGAGATGTTCTTAATGAAATTAATTCATCTCCAAGCTAGTTTTAAAATTTACATTCTCTATCCCAGTGACACGCGATTTAGTCGTAGGTCGTAAAGGTAACAATCATCAAATAGTTATCGGATATTTTTAATAAACTTTTGTAAAGTAAATTAAATTTCTTAATCCGGTAACTATTGGCGCATTGTTACCTGTAAAATCATCTTTGTTAAAACCTGATGATACATCATTCTTTAAACTTTTGTAAAATTAAATATAGTACAAAATCTACATGTATAGTTGTATTATTTATATACATTACGTACAATAGTTAAAAAGGTCTGTTCCAAATTAAAGGGCCAAAGTATGATCAATATTATGAATTAATATATGAGAAGACATGCAAATAGTAAATAATTAAAAAAGTTATATTTTTTTAAATGTTAGGTATGCCGAAGTGCTACAAAATAACTTATGTTACATTTGAGCTAAAAGTAAGTTAGTTATTAAGAAAAGCCCTCCCTCTCAGGTGGTTAAGCCGCAAGGCAGCAGCATACTGTAACCCTAACATAGCAAAGAAATTCCCGCCTGCTCAGGGGATACTGTAACAAGTATTGTACTTCAGCGTCTGGGTCAATGACCCCCATCTCGATCAGGTTTTCGTCCAGTTTCCCTGATACTCGAGTAAATGCTGAGATGGCCCCCTTGTTTTGCTTCTGACCATAAATGTAACTTCAAATTAACTTCTCCCCACAGCTCGTCATACAGTTTTTAACTGTTTTTTTCACATAAATAAATAAAAATAAATAAATTCGCGTATTCACAGTCATAATTACGTCATCGTTTGAGAATATACTATAATTTCGCTAGAGAATGGAATGTCAAAGTTTGCCAAGAACATTCACCTGGGTGTATTGAGCAAATGCCGAGATGGCGTAGTGTTTTCTTTTGGACAGTAAATATAACTTCACTATTAGCGTAAGTTTTCTTGATATTTGCGTGAAGTGTAGTTATTTAGTCAGCAGAATCATCAATTAATTTCTGTAGATCGTTTGTGGACGAAAATAGTTTCTATTAACCCAAACGAATATTTCTACTATATTACTCTCCTAGTTTCCCTGATGCTCGAGCAAATGCTGAGATGGCCCGGTGTTTTGCTTCTGGACGTAAATGTAACTTCAAATTAACTTCTCCCCATAGCTCATCATACACAGTTTTTAACTGTTTTAACGTAAATAAACAAATAAATCAGTAAACAAATAAATGAATAAATAAATAAATGAAGAAATAAGTAAATAAATAAATAAATAAATAAATAAATAAATAAATAAACAAACAAATAAATTAAAGAAAGAAATACTGTGGAGGGGAAGAAACGAGTTTTGCTCACCGACGGGGAACTCCTGGACGTCGAAGATGACGACCTCGTTGGGGTGGTTGCGGATGAAGTCCTTGACGTCGTCGACGACGTCCTGCAGCGGGTGCAGGCGCACCACCCCGTGGTTGACCCACCAGCGCGCGCTGGTGCTCGGGTAGTGGCCGACGCGGATGTCCAGGTAGCGCACGCCCAGCCGCAGCTGAGTGCCGATATCCTCCTCCTGCACAGCCCGCGGAGCGCGTGACGCTGGGCGGACGCTACGCGGCTGCCGCTCAGCCGCCGTCCTCGCCGTGGCAGGTGACGGGTGGGCGAGGCGCGGAGAGGAATCGGCGCTGGTGGTGTGTGGGAAGGAGAGGATGTTGGGCAGTCAGGGAATGGCAGCTACATGCGCCTCTTCGCTCTCCCTATTCCCTACACTCTCTCACCCTTCTCTTCCCATCTCCCCTTTCCCCCGCTCTCTTTCTCTCTCCCTCTCTTTCACTCTCCCCTCTCTTTCTGTCCTCTCTCATTTTTCTCTGTCCCTCTCTTTCTCTTTCGCCCTTCTTTCTCTCCCCCCTCTCTCTCCCCCTCTCGCCCTCTCTATTTCTCTCTGTCTCTTTCTCTCCTCTTTCACTGCTTGAAAAGCAATAGTAATGTATATAATTATGCATGTACACACAGGGTGTGGTACTCACAGCATCAAGGAAACTTGTGCGAATAATAAAACCGAGCGAAGAGGCTGACTGCGTAGCGCGCTGCATTCGCAATCTGGAGGCCTGGGTTCCATCCCCAGACCTGGGATCGCGACCGGGGTTTTTCGTGATTTCCCTCGGTCTCAAGAATGCTGGGATGGTTCCCAAATCCCACGATCAACTCCCACTACCTCCCACCTAACACCTCCTACAATCATCCTAGCTCTATCACCCCTCATCATCATCCTATAATAATAATAATAATAATAATAATAATAATAATAATAATAATAATAATAATAATAACGTCCTATCTCCCCTAATTGATATTCAAGACTAACGACCTTGTTTTAACCAATGGATGCAGCTGAAAGGCTGATCTCATAATGCCACACGTTGATCTCTCCAGGATAGAATACGACTGAGCCTCGGGAAGATAAAGGTCAGTAGTGGTCCATTGGCCAATAATAATACTAATACTAATACTAATAATAATAATAATAATAATAATAATAATAATAATAATAATAATAATAATAATAATATGCATTCTTGGCTATCCTGGATGAGCCGCATCTCGGTCAATTGTACTGACGTTTCGGCCATCTTGCTAGAAGACCACCATCTTGCAAGATGGCCGAAACGTCAGTACAATCAACCGGGACGCGGCTCATCCCGGATAGCCAAGAATGCATTGACTCCGGCCGCGGAAGCCTACGAACCCAACAATAGTTATAGCAATAGCACTAGCAATGGTAATGACCTGCGTGATGCTGTACTTCTCGACGATGGTCTGCGGCACGAGCGGCGAGTAGCGGCGGTAGGCGCCCGAGTCGTGGGTGCCCGGCAGCAGCACCTCCTTGAGGCGCAGGCCGCCGATGGACGCCGCCAGGTCACCCATCCAGTCAGGGTACATGCGCGCGCACGCCACCGCCAGGACGCGCTCCTCGCCCTACACACACACACACACACGTCGCAATATTGTTTAGGAATAATGAACTAGACATTTTTACTTTCTCGGTACCGCATACGCAGTAATGCTGCGCCAAAAACGGCGAATTTTCGGTTGGAAAACTTTTATTACGGAGCTCTGGTTACGAAAAAGTGGATAGAAATTTCCAGTGGCCAAATTTAGAACAAATATTCCTCTAACACGTTGGTGTAGCCTGAATACATTGTTTGTGGTTTTTTCATACCGAAAAATCGAATGACGGCAAAAAGTCTGTCTGTGTGTCTGTGAACAACGCTAACGGCTAAACCGTTCTGCCGGTTTTCTCGAAAATTGATATTCCCCAATCGATTTGGCGGATGTCGCGGCTCCTTAAATTTGGTACATATACGGAGGTATTTTAATTTTGGAGGTACTTTACTTGAAGCCCCTGGGACATTTTAGAAATTTTCAAAAAAATGACGATACTCTTTGATTATTTTTTGTTGGATAGTGTGAAGGATGTTTACGAGAATGATGCATTATATATATATATATATATATATATATATATATATATATATATATATATATGTGTGTGTGTGTGTGTGTGTGTGTGTGTGTGTGTGTGTGTGTGTGTGTGTCATTATTTTCATCCCCCTGAAGAGTCTAGAAGGTTGTAACATTTATTCTGAGATATCTGAGTATTACATTCGATATAAACACACTCTTTGAACCTCTGCGCATGCACAAATTTTAATGTCACCATAAAGTTGCATTGAATTCTAATACAGTTGTATTGAACGTGTAGTACAGTTGTATTTTACAACACATTTCCAGATGACACTCAACGATTAAAATCGATACACAAGTTTAAGCCCCAAGTAAAATATTTTCTGTCGCATAACGGTTTCTAAACAGTGTTTCTACACTGAGCATCAAAAATGAAAATGATATTGATTTTAACAGTGATAATATTCCTAATGTATTAGTTACCATTTAGACTGTACAATTCGAAAACACTAAATCTGCCTGTAACAAGTATTGTACCTCCCCATCTGTTTCAATGACTCCCCTCCCCTGTCTATCAGGTTTTTCGTCCAATATTCAAAAAAATGTTCAGCATTTTCTTGCAGCAAGAAGCAAGCTGCCAACAGGCATGATAAGAAATAATACCCCAAATCTGTAGCTGATTTACCTTTACAAATGGATTTATTACACGGGAGCGAATATGTTCTTATCAGTTCTTACCAGAAATGGTCATTGCAACCTGTATTTACAATTAAACATAATACGTATGCGGGTTGGGACAGACATCTCAGAGTTCAAGAAACCGTGGTTGGATTATACTTCTCACCATAATGCATTACAGATTGTTTGACGTTAAATAAACAAATAAAAATATGAATATAAAAAACAAATGAAATGAATAAATGAACAAATGAAGACATGAACACATTAAATATGAACTAATGAACGATTAAATAAAGGAACAAATGGAATTTACCTATGTAAATGAATGAATAAATAAGTAAATAAATAAAAGAACAAAAAAAGAAATGGATAAATGAATAAATGAACAAAGGAACAAAAGAAGAAATGGACAAATGCATAAATGAACCAATGAATGAACAAACGAACCAACGTCACACACAATTTTCAACTGTTTTGGGGTGTAAATAAATAAATTAACAAAATAAACAAAATAAGAAATGGACAAATGAACTAATGAACAAACGAATAAATGAACAAATATATAAAATAAGAAATGAGTAAATGAATAAATGAGTAAGTAGACAAATGTACGAAGGAACAAAGAGAAATGGACAAATGAATAAGTGGGCAAATGAAGAAAAGAAGAAATGGACAAATGCGTTAATGAAGAAATGAACAAAGAAACAAAATAAGAAACAGACAAATGAACAAAAGAATAAATGAGTAAGTGGACAAATGTACGAAGGAACAAAGAGAAATGGACAAATGAAGAAAAGAAATGGAAAAATGCATAAATGAACAAAGAAACAAAATAAGAAACGGACAAATGAACAAATGAATACAGTGTACAAAGGAACAAAAGAAGACTTTAGTAAGTGGACAAATGAACAAAATACGAAATGTACAAATGAACAAATGAATAAGTGGGCAAAAGTACGAAGGTACAAAGAGAAATGGACAAATGAATAAGTGGACAAAGGAACAAAAGAACTGAATAAGTGGACAAAGGAACAAAAGAAAAACTGACTAAGTGGACAAAGGAACAAAAGAAGAACTAAGTGTACAACTGAGCAAAAGAAGCGATGCACGATGAACAAGTGTGGCTCACCCTGGGGTGAGCATCGGCGGCGCGCACGTAGGCCGCGCACTGGGTGACCTCCTCGGCGTCGCGCGCTGCCTCCACGCCCGACAGCGCGCGGCCCTCCGCCTCGCCCGGCGCCACCTCCACCCGCGCCAGCGCCAGCCCAGACAGCGACCGCCTGCGCACGCACGCACATCGCTTAACTGCTAAGGTCGCGTTCACTGCTACTTCAATTGGATGCCTTATTTTATTTTTCAACTTTGTCACATTTCCTGAGACTTTGCCATCGAAAATTGCGTACTCTCCTTTATTAACACAAGCATTTTTAACGAAAAGCAATTTTTGCACAATTTCTGGAAAATATTCGTGCGAAAGTTTAAAAAAAATATTTCTTTTACATCCAATTCCACCTCGTCTATATTTTACGTGGCGAGACTCGGGCCATCATCGTCTGACCACGCAAATTTCGCTACGCTCCTTTCACCGACTAGCAGAGAAAGGGGGTGTTTTTTTTTGGGGGGGGGGAAACAGGTGATTTGAATTTAGTTCAAAGGCGTCATTTAGGCTTGGGGATCTTTTACATGCAAGTAAATCTACTAACATGGGACAGCCGCCTTTACTTCCCTTCCGAAGGATTTTTTTGCCCTTAAACATCCACGGCTTCGATCAGGTTTGAACAGAGGGGTAAACACATGTGAAGCCCACTTGGTGGGGGAAGGTGCCAATAACCGCTTATGATAGGTCTCCCTTCTACAAAACCACACGAGGCTTGTTGGCTGAGGGGTAAAGGCTTGTGAAGCCAGCTTGCAGGGGAAACGTGTCAGTAACCGCTTAAGACAGGTCCGTCTCCTACCTATATAACCACACGAGGTTGTTTATCAGAGGGGTAAAGGCATGTGAAGACAGCTTGGAGGGGAACGTGTCAGTAACCTCTTAAGACAGGTCTCCCTTGTTCGTAACTACACGAGGATGGTTGTCAGAGGGGTAAAGGCATGTGAAGCCAGCGTGGAGGGGGAACGTGTCAGTAACCACTTAAGACAGGTCTCCCTTGTACGTAACTAAACGAGGTTGGTTGTCAGAGGGGTAAAGGCATGTGAAGCCAGCTTGGAGGGGGAACGTGTCAGTAACCACTTAAGACAGGTCTCCCTTGTACGTAACTACACGAGTTTGGTTGTCAGAGGGGTAAAGGCATGTGAAGCCAGCTTGGAGGGGGAACGTGTCAGTAACCACTTAAGACAGGTCTCCCTTGTACGTGACTACACGAGGATGGTTGTCAGAGAGGTAAAGGCATGTGAAGCCAGCTTGGAGGGGGAACGTGTCAGTAACCTCTTAAGACAGATCTCCCTTGTACGTAACTACACGAGGTAGGTTATCAGAGGGGTAAAGGCATGTGAAGCCAGATTGGAGGGGGAACGTGTCAGTAACCACTTACGACAGGTCTCCCTTGTACGTAACTACACGAGGTTGGTTGTCAGAGGGGTAAAGGCATGTGAAGCCAGCTTGGAGGGGGAACGTGTCAGTAACCACTTAAGACAGGTCTCCCTTGTACGTAACTACACGAGGTTGGTTGTCAGAGGGGTAAAGGCATGTGAAGCCAGTTTGGAGGGGGAACGTGTCAGTAACCTCTTAAGACAGATCTCCCTTGTACGTAACTACACGAGGTAGGTTATCAGAGGGGTAAAGGCATGTGAAGCCAGATTGGAGGGGGAACGTGTCAGTTACCACTTACGACAGGTCTCCCTTGTATGTAACTACACGAGGATGGTTGTCAGAGGGGTAAAGGCATGTGAAGCCAGCTTGGAGGGGGAACTTGTCAGTAACCACTTAAGACAGGTCTCCCTTGTACGTAACTACACGAGGTTTGTTGTCCGGGGGGGAGCTTGTACTCACCCGCCGGCGGCGTTGGAGGGGTCGGAGGCGAAGAGCCCCACCCAGTCGCCGGCCTGCGGCTGCGCGTGCGCCCAGCTCACCACCAGCTGGCGCTTGGGCGTCGTGGTGAGCAGCGGCGACACCGTCACCGACACCCATGGCGTCGCCCCGCGCGCCGCCCCTGCGCAACGCAGGGCTCAGCTTCTCCGTCCTGCCGCTCGGCGCGCCACCATCGCCCTTCACTTTTACTCTCTCGCTGCCGCTCACGCGATAGAGGGAAAAAGCGGAGAATTTTCGGCAGAAAAACTCTTTATTACAGAGCCCTGGGAACGAAAAGGTGGATAAATTCAATTGCTAAATTTAGAAACGTGGTGTAGCCATAACCCATGTTTTGTGGGCCCTTGATACTGAAATATCGAATGATGATAAAATGTATGTGTACGTTCGTCTGTGAACAACGCTGAGGGCTAAACCGTTCAGACCATTTTCTCCAGAATCGAATTTCACCAATCGATTTGGCTGAAGTCGCGGCTTCTTGAATTTTAATTATGGGGGTACTTTATACGAACATTTTCCAAATTTAAAAAGAAGCCTCCAACGTTTTATTATACTTTGTTATTAGATAGTGTAAAGGACGTTTAAGAGAATGGTGCAGGTCTCATGTTCATTGAAAACAATTATTTTTCGAAAGTTGCAAAAGTTCAAAATGTTTTGGCGTCTTCTACAACTAAAATATTAAAGATAGATAATTATTAGTGAAATCGTGTCATTAAAGACAGATTTTAAAATAAGATCATGTGCAATTTTTTGAAATTTTCGAGTTTTACAGAAAATGATGACCGGTGTGTTATTCGAAGAGAAATTGCGGTATAAATAGAATTACGTAAGCATCACTAAGAGCGAGAAAGTGTGTGCTGTTTTAGCACCAGAACGTACTTTCCGGCAGTAATTTGAAAGAAGAGAAAGTATTGTAATCGTGTGCCGAAAACGGCGAATTTTCCGGAGATAAACTCTTGCTGGGCTCTGGCAACGAAAAAGAGGATAAATCGTGTTCTTGTACAAAGTAACTTACTTCTTCTAATGTTTTGTGTAATGACTACGTTTGTACTCAAAATCGATGTTTTGTTATCAATTGACAGTTAAACCGTCCGTCCGTCTTGTCTGTCCATGGTCAACACTAGCGTCAAAGCAAAATAGAACTTTATTTAAGGCCAAGAACATTTTTTTTTAAAATTACGAGTAGTTTTCGCATAATGTTTGCTTGAAGTGAAGGCTATTTATTTTAAAAATTTCTCAAAACGGTCCCAATTTTTTTCTTTAATTTTTTTCTCTGATAGAGGAAAGGACGCTTAAAATGGTGCAGATATCATTTTTTTTAAACTTGTTTGGAAACTTCAAATGCTACAAATTGTGAGAGAAAATATAAGTTGATGCAACTCAACTTGTTTATTAAGGTGGTGTTACAGCTTGACCGACTCAAGCCCGATATCATAAAACAGGACTTGGTTGATTATAGTCGCAGACTATCGCTTAGGTTTACAAACTAGAATGTCGTCTATTTGCTTTGTATAGGCTAAAAGCTATTATTTGCTGATTTCCATGTGCTTGTTTTGCAGCTGACAATAAAAGAAGAGTTAAGACATGAATGTGTTACTACCTCGAGCTATAGTAATTAAAAAATAATCTGCGACCTGAAACTTGAATAATTCATAGTCAAAGATTGTGGTTAATAGTTTTCCACTTCTGGCAATAATCATAAGAGAAAAAACACGTTCGAAAATAATAAAAGGTCGTATTTATAATTTTTATGAAAACAAACATAGAATCGTAATTATTACAGAGAATCTATTTATTGCTTTTTTAAAACCTTCTCCAAAAACTTAGTAGAGTTATGTAATCTTGCCAACTTCAATACAACACAAAGTATTCCTGGAAAATAAAGGTTTTTAAAATTGTTTAATTACCGTTAATGTTATGTTTGCCTGAATATTGCAGAATAATGCTCAAACTTTAAAGTTATACAAATTATATACTTAATTGGGTATACAATGGTCAGTAATCAAAATACTCCTTTTTGTGGAGAATTTGAGTAGTAAATACTACAAATATAATCAAGATATGATAAAACGTTCTCAAACTCAAACATTTTAAACAAGTTTATCAGTGCACGGGCTTTCTGTGCAGAAATTGATTGATGGAAATTTAAGGTAGCTTGAATAGGGACGGTCATCTTGGTCGTAGGGGAGGGGAGCTATAGAACCATGGCCCCCTTGAAGAATTGATACAAATTGACACCGACTCTCTCGTATGCGTAACTCGCTGCATTACTCTTGCTGTACAATTGGAGACTATACTGATCATCAAAAAGAAAAATAATGTTTATTTTAACAAAACAGTGATGTATAATGAATTAGTTTATATTTGAATTGTATATTTTTTTAAAAGACTTAATATGTTTCTTACAAATAATGTACTTTAGCTTCCGGGTCAATGACCCCCATCTCGATTAGGTTTTTGTTCAGTTTCCCTGATCCATTGAGCAAATGCTGAGATGGCCCCTTGATTTGCTTCTGGACGTAAATGTAGCTTCACTATGCGTACGTTTTGTTGAGCTCTCCTTTTGCTTGTAATGGTAAGAGTAGAGGTAAGGGCGAGTTGCTATTTTGTTAGCAATGCCGAAAAATCATACTGGCAATTCGTTTACCAATGCAAATAAGTTTTCTATAAGTCGAAAACGAAAATGTCTGTGTTTTCCAAATATTGCTAATTTCGCGATTTTTTAAAATTCATTTTTATTTATTTTAAACTTTTACACATCTTTCAACTATTTATAGTTAAAAATGACGGGAAGGGATTCTGGAAATCAAGAAAACGTGCGCAGATATACAATACTTCTTCGCCATACGTCACATACAGTTTTTACTTTTTTTAAACTAAATAAATCGAAATCTAAATCTACTAGTTAGTCTCCTTTTCGTTTGAGTCTTGGCTAGCGTTTGGGTTTCGCCGCACCCTCTTCCCTGCTGCTACCTATCGGCGCCTAAAATACTTCAAATACTTCATTTCACGTTTTCTATAGTTTGCAGTCTCTTAACAGAAAAGTTGAAATATGAATTTAAGGTTATTATAGAATAGTAAATGGTGGCTCTATTGTAAATTTTTATTGAAAAATTTTGAGCTGTCTCTGAGAAAATGTCGTTGGTTAGTTTTTGAATCAGCGTATTTTTCAGTTTAATTACATAGAAAAGTTTCGAGTTTTCGAGAAACTCCATGAGAGATCATTTGAAGCTCAAGTACTCACAAATGCAATAACTTTTAAAAATGCCCTTAACGTTTAACAACGCATGAGATTTAAATTAATGCATTTTTAAACAGCCACTAGTCATTCATTGCATACGAAAAATTCAATTTGTAACACTAATGCTAAAAGTGAGACGATTCTCAAATATTCAGATAAATATGTGATTGTAACAAAGAAAGAAAACTTTTGTTTGACTGCCTCATCTACTTCTAACATTAATGTAATATCATTAAGTGTTTTCTATGCTTGAATTAAAATAAAATGAAAGTCAGTAAGGCTGTCTAAAAAAAGAGTCCTTACGTCGCAACATTTCCTACTTGCAAAATAAAATGTTACTTTTACCACTAGTATCACAAATATCTATTTTGTAATAAATAATGTAAAATTACTTATATTTGCAAGAAAATGTACTTGACATTAATAACAGAACTAAGTTGAGAACAAATTTCATTTGAATATAAATCTCCATCTTCAACAGAGGCGGATTAATATTTTTGCCGCCTGTAGGCACATCAAATTTGCCGCCCCTTGTTTAAAATGAATGTTACATTTCAAATTGTAATGTTTCAGTAACAATTCCTCATTAATTTGAACGTTTTAACTTTAAAAGTAACATTACATTTTGCACATTGTTTTCATAAATTAAATACATTTTTTGGATTAGCCAATTTTGGGTATAAACTGTATATCCATAGCAAGTAACGTTCAACATTATTAACGTTTCAATACTGAAACGTTACCATTAAAAGGAAACTAAAACATGACAACTAGAATTGCAACATGTTTTCTTTCGTCAACGGGCCTTACTTTCAGATTCATATACTTCTGAAATCATAAGGTATACTCTAATGAAGTAGACAAATAAATAGCTTGTATTAAATATTAATATGATAGATTTTTATTTACAACAACTGAACGATTAGAATATTACGACGTTGTAACAGTTTTTATAATTTTCGATTTGCCATTATAAACAAGGAATATAACATTTAACGTTTTGGATGGGGTTTTTTATACAGTTGAAATAACGTTTTATTAATTATAGCTAATTTGTCTATTGATGTACAATTTTGCGACGTGCCTTTTGGTTTTTTCAAACTCCTTACTCTAAGAATGTAATTCTTTCTGCTCAATCAACCAATCAAGTCGTTGGCGAATCCTTTTCATGTATTCTGTAACATTGAAAATGCCCTATTTGAAATTCAAACTTAATTTATAAATCAAAGGTTGAGGGGCGGCTTTAGTCTCGTTTAAATCATTTTTAAAATAAAAATATGATTTATACTGTTATAGTTTTTAGAGAACCTAAATTTGTTTTAGAAAATATCAAGAAAATTTTGCGCCTTTGAAAATTTGCCGCCCTTGAAACCTTGCCGCCGTAGGCACGTGCCTACTGTGCCTATGCGTAAATACACCTCTGATCTTCAATAATGTAAAATTGTTCGCAATTATGTTCCTAATGTTTTTAAATGCGTATTTCACTCTATTCGTACAATTCCTACAAATTTAAAGAAAAAATTGGAGCAATTTTTAAGAAAAGTTTGAAAAAAGTACTCTTTTCAAAGTCGCAGGGCTTCCTGTCGTATAAGATTGATTGGGGAGTATTTATTTCGGATAAATTGTTGTTATTGGTTTAGGTGCTAGTGTTGTTCACAGACGGTCGGCCAGACAGCCGTGCATTTTGAAAACAAATCGAAAAACACTTTTTTCGGCGTCTCAAAACGTGTATTTCCATTGAAATCTCGAAATAAATTTCCCGCAGCATTATATAACTGTACACAATGAACGTACGTATACGGGAGAGTAAGAATTGTATTACATATTTTTGTGAATTAGTTATAATATTATTAATAATTATAAAATATTCAAAAATTAATATTTTAAATATTTTATATTTAAGTTCAATATATATCTAAAAGAAAAAGTAATATCAGAAGCACATAAAAATATTATATTCATTCGTAACTGTTGTTAAATTACTATACAAAAGTTTAAAAGGGTGTATTAATTAGTTATCATTAATCCAATATTAATGCATGCGTTTCCTTAAATGTTAATGGCCGACTCTTCGCAGCCCGTGCATCGCGAGTTCCTGAAGTACGCGGAATCTCTCGCAACTTGCGCACTTTTTGCACGATAGCGGATAGAAGAACGTAAACAAGCCTGGCGCAATACTCACCCGATAGAGAGGCCGCCAGGACGAGCGATATTGCCACCCACGACATTGCAGGACGTCTGTACGCAGCGGCGACGGAACGCTGGGGTCCAGGGATGTCTGGAGTTCTACGTTTGGGTTGCCCACTCGCTCACCATCCGACCCAACGCACTCGCTTCGCGACGATCTGCAAGCGAATGTGTAAAATTAGGGAATCCCTCTGCTGAGAAACCGAGCTCTCGAGAGTGGGTATCGATTAGAGAGAAAAAAAATACACGAATTTATCAACAAACGCGTATCTTCCTCGCGCAGATTGGAGAGTGGTTTGTTTGGATACGAGAATGTGGTTGAATACTAATGCGTCATGTGGCAGATACTGATACGACTCATTTACGCTCTTTACGAATCTTATCTTACTTTATTTTTACGCGTCGAGTACTATGGCCACTATCACGCTATAATTTAATTTCATCTGCAGATCAGGGGCACTCGTTAATGTTGGCTGAATTCTCCTGATTACGTCGCATAAAAAGAGTAACTGTATAACAGTTTCAAGGGAAAGGTACAAAATTCACTATACGAAAAATTGTAGTTCCCCAAAATACTGTCTCGGGTCTTTCAGTGTTTATTGTAATTTCTAATTTTATTCTAAGACCAGTAAAACGAGGAATTGGGAATAGGGAAGGAAAAATCGCGCGCTGACCGTCACCCATTAGTTAACAATCGCATTGTAATGGAGAGAGACTGCGAGAGGTGTCTCAGGGCATCAACTGATGGCAAGGAAGTGCCTGTTACCGGGAGGTCCTAGCGTTCAAGTCGCGACAGTGACAGGATTTTTGACACTATTTGACAGCTAGGTGGAGGAGAATTCTAGCGACCGGCTGCTCTGATCGGTAGTTTTCCGTGACACCGTTGAACGTTCTCAATGTGTTATTTGCTACGTAGTATTGAGCAAGTTGTGCGAGAAATCATTTTCAGCCCT
The DNA here is from genome assembly GCA_038098605.1 of Gryllus longicercus. Taxonomy (NCBI): domain Eukaryota; kingdom Metazoa; phylum Arthropoda; class Insecta; order Orthoptera; family Gryllidae; genus Gryllus; species Gryllus longicercus. The sequence goes on along the minus strand of JAZDUA010000039.1, from coordinate 1,076,129 downwards.
TGTTGCAGTTAAAACAAAATATCGAGTCAAACTTGACATTGCTAATTAATGATTTATATTTGCACTTCTGATTCTCAACCATGTGTATGGAATCTGGTAAAAAAAATTGAAGCTATCCTTCTCACTGATTTTTCTTGTCCCCTGTTTAATTTCAACTTCAATTTGTAATATTAAATAGGCATAAATCGTATTGTATTTTCTTGACCTAATCTAAAAAAAGAACATTTCAACAACAGTTCAAAAAACATAATTAACTAGTAAAATTGTAAAGAATAAAAAATAAATGTATTGTTACTCAATGTAAAACTTGTTTCATTCATTACTGAATACAAATGTGCAAGGGGCGTGGGAAGTTTTGCTACCGACAGATGGGGGCGTGGTAAAAAATTTGGGAACCCCTGCTATAAATGATAGGACGAAATAACGAAACACATGAGACCAACTGGAATCCTCATTGACACAATGAGGTCGAATTTGCGTCACCACCGACTCTTAAACCGAAATTCTCTCAGTTACGAATCGTTAGTTGATTAGAAACTACGTCCTTTACCAGAAGTTTCTTATTTTGAATCTATTTTGTATGACATTTAGTCAGGGTTGGTTTTCAAGCTGCAAGCGCGCTATGTCAAACTGAGAATTTGCTGCACTTGGAGCATCCAATGTTTCAAGAAGGGTTTTGAACCCACAACTTCGCGGTATTGAACAGTGCGCTTAAGGTGTATTATACCACCAAAATAACGAAGAATCTTATAAAATTATTTTTTTCTAACATGATCATAGCCACTTTTATAAGTCTTACTTAGACGTATTTTTTCTACATTATTTTGTTGTGTTTATATGTCGATTTTTATAATAACTTCCGTTGGAGTCTTTGCTCTTTGGAATTCTGAGTAGTGAAAAAATGTGATTTGAAACACAAACTAATGCTAAAACAGATATCACCAAAATGGAAGAATACGAGAAGATATTTAGGAGGAAGAAAAATATGGCAGCAAATTAAGATACAAAAAGAACATAAGAGTGTTTTAGCGCATGAAATATTTAAAAGCCGTTTTCCCGAATGTTGACTTTTTGTTTTTCATTTGTAATATGAAAGTATATATACAGTTCTAAATAACGTGTATTTTACATACTCGCCATACTACTTACTTACGTAGCAATACTGCGGCAAAAATGTGGAGCCCTGATAGATAAAACGTGGACAAATTTTCTTCCTCTAACCCGTTGGGTAGGCAGAATTCACATTTTCTGAATCCTAGATATCTAAAAATTGGTTGACGGTAAAACGACTGACTTGACATTCGGCCAATAAATGTACGTAAATATGTTGTTGTTTTTTTGTTACGAAAACTACACGCTTATTACAAAGATCTATAATTGATATCATTATGCAAAATATAAGAAGTTTGCGGTTACCAAACATTGACCGATATGGCATTGTAAGATATCCATTTTTTTCAAGGGTTCTTCAACAGCGATGCCAGATATGGGTGTTAATGATTGAAAGAGCACTTAAAGTGGCACGAATTGTTATAAGATAAGGAGTTAACCACCTGGTTTAGTGAACATTTGGTGATCATGTGATTCAAAACAATCAATTCCTGAAAACTGAGATACAGACCTTGTTACTTGTATGTTAGAGCATGTTTTTTACTGTACGTAGTAAATAGACAGTATCGTAATATTGCGGCAAAAATCCGCTATTTTTCGACCGAAAAACTCATATTGTGGATCCATGACATCGATTAAAAAGTGGATATTCTCGCTCCTGTATGTTGTAAATTACTTCCTTTAACACTTTATGTCAGGGTTCACGTTTCGTCGGAGCTTGATTGGCGGTAAAAGTCTGTCCGTCTGACTGCGGTTCGTGTATTTACGTTCTTTGTCTACTGAATTCGCAAAGATGTCAATTATTAAGAGATGTAACAGTTTTCCCTTCAGTCTAAATCAATAAAATTATTTGAAAGTGGCGCCACTTGCCGAATTCGTTTACATTTTCTCGGCGAAGTCACAGGTGTTAAGAGAATTTGAGACTCGTGGGTTCCTGGATGTGTGACCGTCTGGAAACTCTTATTACTACGGCGCCAAGCTCCTGGTCCTACATATAATATCTCAAACTGCAAAAAAACTCACAAATTTCACTACTTAAAATAAGAGTGTTTTCAAGTGGGATTATAACATGCACATCACTGCTTCAATTGAAGTAAATTTAAAAAAATTAAATCGAAGTATAATATTTTAGATGCATAAATATTTTTCCGAATTAGTGTAGGGAGGGGAGTTCAAGTCATGAAGAGTGATACAAGTGCAACCTGGACCACGGGATGTAATGTCTAGTTGGTACACTTTCAATTTTTATTAGAGAACTGCACTGTTTACCTACTTCTCACCAAACGATGACTCAAATCACAAATTTTTGAGGAGTAACAAATTTAAAAATATACGTTTGCATTATTAAACCCACTGTCATAAAATGTTACTACGTTTTTCTTTATTACATGTTCGTAATAATGAACTGTTACAGATGTTATCGGTAACATGCGGTATTAATCCCCGTTAACATGCAACAGGTTTGTTAAGTGCACTTTTACCTACCAGTATGTTAAAAAATTTAACCACCTTAACTACGTTAATAAATAATCATCGATTCATAGCTAGTCAAATGCTTGTTAAGAAAAGAAATATAGTGACCTACAAAACAAATCAGATTCAAACAATACAGAATAAAAATAACTAATATTAGTTTTGGGGATAATTATTTTTAATTGTAATATTATTAATAGTGCAATTAGAAAAATGTATATTAGGCAAATTCACTTCATTTTCCTGGTATTCCACCAAATGAAACTCTTCTCCTGTAATGATCTACTGTTGGTGTGAAGGTGTCACCACTAGAAATCAACTTCCTCACACAACGTCATTTCTTTAGGTATCTTTACGTTCAGGGTAATTATTTGCATACCTGTTTCTCGAATCACAGTATTTGAATATTGTATAAATAGATATATCGTAAGCAACGCCCCATAATATTGTACTATCGTGTCGCAGCAACAGCATACATATTTTTTACTATCGCAGTAATGCAAATTTTCGCATAAATCGTGAGATTTTATGGTGATCGATAAAATGCGACAGTGAAGACACAGACAAAATGTTACATTGTTATTACTGCAGAGGTCAAAAGTGAAAAATCTAGGTGGAGACTAGCGTAGCGGAGCCGAAATTTTCAATTTGAATCAAGTATGTTAATAGCTATAACAGTTCTCTGTCCGTTAAGAGCAAACACATGAGTTGCAGTTAAAGATGGCGTCAGAGTGCACTTATTCCAAAAATTTAAAAAAAAATTCATACGCCTAGCGATATTATTAACTAGAACACTAATCTTATCTTCTCACTTCGTTATTCATGAGATTGTAAGTAGTATTTTAAACTTTTATTAAAATATCTGAGGAAAACAAATGAAGAGCTTTTCAAATGACGTTAATTACAGATAACCAGACATTTTTAGGTATTAATAAGTTTGATTATACCTATTTCTTCAACTGTTGATTAAAGTGACACTCCATTTGTCATCATGAATTTCCATCTTTTGATACTCCAATTTGAAGTAAGTCACCTTCAGTTGATATATTTACAGAAATCAGATTAAAGAAATCACTCATCACTGGAAACAAAAAAGAACTAGATTCTCTAGATCTGTAATCATCATATTAATGTTGGGGAAGCTGTTTGTGCATCTTAATTCATTCTAAGAATGAATCAATTTTATTTTACTTTTCATCTTTTAGAGATATTTTATTATATAAATAAGCTTCTAGATACTGTTAATTTATTATTAAGCGTTCTTTGTTCTTTCCGCGAAAAAGAAATAGTGTAATTTTCGAGAAAATTTTGTAAACGTAATTGGAGGCTTCACACAAACACACAGACAGACTCACATTTATAGTACCCTCCAAAACCAAAATATCCGTTGCAAATTCATCAACCACATGAATCGGGGAATATCAATTTTGGTAAAAATTCTACCCATGGTGTAACCGCTAGTGTTGTTGACAAACTGGCGGACGGTCGGACAGACTGACCCTCAGACGGACGGTGGGGCAGCATTTTGAAAAAGACACTTTTTTGGTATCAAAGGACTACATTTTCATTGAGATGTCAGAATCGATTTCCCAGGACATGAGATAACTGTCTCTATACTATGTATATTACTCCGAATATAAGTACATGTACGATAAATTAAAATCATCGCCTGCTACTGTCCATTTTCTTTTGAGAACAAAATACTAGCCACGAAAAACCCGTAAGTCGTCCAAAAAAGTAATGACTGCAGATACCTATTGAAAAGCATGCAACTTGCGCATTTATTATTCCTAAAAACAATGTGTGAACACGAATATAAATGCATTGTGCAAATACACTGTAAAAAATTATAAAAAATTACATTCGTGATTGATTATTTCTAAAAATAACGAAATTGTAAGAGAATAACTGTCTGTGGATGTTCGCAAAACGTAATGAAATGTTTTAATTCATTTTTTTCAAGTGAATAATTCCATGAGCTAAAAATGCATTTAATATGAACTTGCTATGTCTAAGAAATTATCAAACAGTTTTTGTAGTATGCAACGTCATACTTGTCGGTGATGAGTGCATTTCACTATTTCTGTATACTCAGTCACAAAATTTAAAACAAATATTTATCACTTTCCGTAGTTCTACTTTCGCACCCATGAGTCAAGATATTTCCTTTCATGCGTTCCAACGTGACTGGAGATTAGAGACGCGACATCAATGCCGATTTTCCAAAACATCGATGTCTCTATAAAAATATCGATGTTTCAAATATTGAGCAGTTTTTTCTTGCCCGAGATTTTCCTGATACCTTCCTTTTTCCTCTTATTTCTCACACGAGGATGCGTTTTCAACTGGTTTAACTTAAATTTTAATTATATATTAATGTACTAAGGCTCTGCCAAATTAATTTTCGTTGCACCCAAATTTAATGTAGGAGTATATTAGACCAGTTTTAAAAAATCCTCTGCTTAAAAACACCGATGTATATTGTTCGATGTATTATTAATATCGATGTTTTAATTTTGGACATAGATGTTTGCCAACATCGATGTTTTCTTGTCGATATCGCATCACTACTGGAGATGTGTAAGTTCTATTAAATACTTACCATTCAACAATAATTCTTTGACGTCTCTACATTCAAGTCTCATCTCCTTGCATACTTAAAGTCGTTTCTTCATTGATCGTCACGTATCTTACAATTCAAAATGTTTTCTTTTCTATGAAATCTACAATATATTGTTCGTGGGCTGCCGTAGTGGCAAAACTCAACAACTGTGTTGAGATAAATGAGTTTGAAGTTCAAGTTGTATTAAAATGTTACATTCTTGTATTCACACTTCTGTAATTTGTTGATGGAATACTGTACTGTAAGTTACGCTGATGTTGCTGTTGGATGGTAGATCAATCTGTAATTCTGGAGAGTGCATTTAATCAAACTTTGTATTTTTATTCTAGTTACAATTACAGCACACGAGGGATATGTTTATAATTTTGGGTTTGAATGATCCAAATGTAAGCTTCGAAGCAACAACGAATTGATGTTGACGCGATTAAGACTTTCGAGTGTATCGAAAATGCGATTAATTCAACAATTTGAATAATACTTTGTATCAACTAAAATTCTTTGTACTTCTGTTCAGTAATTTTTGTAGAAATCACCTCTAACACTCCTTTTCCAAATTTCAAGAGACATTTTCAGGGGCTTACATCCAATTATCTCGGAATGTGTAGTCTCGTATAACATCTCTGTTGGCGTATGATTTATTTCAGCTGAAATCTGGGATCGTATCACTTCGTGCTCAAGGTTACGTTGCGTGACCCTATTTTTAAACTGGATCAATGCAGTTATGCGTCGCAAAATGTATCGACCGAGTTTTTGGATAAAGGAATCAGCACCCATGAAGTTTACTTGGTTAAGGATGGGCTCGAACTGCTCTAAAACGTACCTGTCCTCAGAGTCAAATGCACGAAAGTTAGGCAGAAATATATTTTTTAAAGGAGCGGAATAAGATAGTATTATCAAGTTGGGGTTCGTACATTTCTAACAACTAAAATAGAGTGCTAAAACAGAATGTACTTTCTCGCACGTAATTTCACCCAAAATCACGAGAAAACTAATCAAATTTTCGAAAAAATTGTACATGATCTTATTTCAAAATATATCTCTAAGGAACAGAATTCATTAAGAGAAAAAATATCCACCTTTAATATTTTAGATGAAGGAAGACTCCGAAAAGAATTTGAACCTTTGCAATTTTTGAAAAATTTGCGTTTTCAACGATCTTGAGACCTGACCCTTTCTCTTAAACATTCTTTACACTACCCAAGAACGATATTTAATCTAAAACGATGGAGCCTTTTTTTTAATTTAAAAAATGTCCCAGGTTTGTCATGTAAAATACACCCCAAAATTCAAAGATCGGTTTCGAAGGGCCGCGACATCAGCAAGATCGATTGGGGAATATCAATTTTGGAGAAAATCGGCAGAACGGTTTAACCGCTAACGTTGTTCACTAACGGACAGACGTTTTGCCGTTATTCGAATTTTCGGTATCAAGGACCACAAAACTGAGGATTTTCGCTACACCACGTGATAGGAGATTATTTTTCTATATTTAGCAACTGGATTTATTCACTTTTTCGTTACCAGGGCTCTTTTTTTCAGTTTTTCGGTCGAAAATTCGCACAGCATTACATAACTTTCTCTCTTCTCGGTAGTGAGGAAGTAAAAAAAAACTTGCGTCACTTGTTTTTTCTTGTGGAGTTATTGAGAATTCACAAAAAATACGCATCAAGTAAGAGGAAATTCGTTTATTTTATGTAGTTATAACACTGGCGCGGGTTGGGTCCTCGAGATTTTCCACTTTTGTTAGGTGTAAAATAAAATGAAAAGCGCTGTTATACTACCACTTGGTTTTGCGACCAGGGCATGCAAAAACTGAAATTGAAACTATCCATACATTTCAAATTGTATAACTTTTGATTATTTGAAGATAAAAACGCGGGCCAATAAAGTGTTTTTTTGAAAATTTTCGATTTTCTTTTGCTAATAACTCAAAAGCTGTTGGGAATAGAAAATAGAGTTTTTCTGCCGAAAATACGCCGTTTCCTGGCGCACGATTACATAACTTTCTCTTCTTATGAAGTACTTTCATAAGGACGAGAAAGTAAAAATGACACTAACACTCTCGTAATTTTGTGAGCTTTTGTCTTAAACGTACAGCGTTAATCAGCGATCTGACTTTCAAGGTACATTTCCCGTTTTTCCAAGTTTGAAAATATAATTTTTTCTGTTTCTATTTGGCATATTACACTTTTTTTCGTTCGTTCGTTTATCATACTATGTTACACATTTTTCTCGCAACTGCGTTCTTGAGTGCAGAATTTCATTAAAAAAAATAATAATAAAATTTAATAAACCTTGATTTTTTTTGTTTTTCTAGGTAACATGAGTTAGTATTAAATATGTATATACCACTAAAAATGTTTAAGAAAATACTTTTTAGCCGAATTGTTGAGTCCGGGACTGACGTCAATCCAGGTTTTGAGGTACTACTACCTTATTCCTTATATCGATTTTCCAAAAACCTTAGTCCTACTGTAAACATTAGTTTTCAGCACGTAAGTAGGAATAATTTTCCAGAATGGATATTTTGCTATCGTCATGACTGAACATGGAACCCCTGAATTTTGAGGATAACTGTAGATTATCTAATGTCCATATTCCATTTTCAAGATTTCTCACAATATTCTAACTTTCTTTTGATTAATTTCGGATTTTTCTAAACAGGGATTTTGCGTCTTACACTTTTTATGGACAGAGAACATTTAATTATCTGAGATTGTATCGGATTTCAGTACTTTTGAGTTTTAAAGTATTAAATTAATTAAACGCTTTCGAACTGTTCGATTGAACTTTGATAATATTCATCTAATGGTTAAAGTAATTCCCCGGACACTGTAACGTCTTCCAGAGTAATTATTTAATTAAAGCGGTTGAATTCGACATAGTTGAAACGCTAGGTCCTTCTGGTGAGAAACAGTTCAGTCACATCAGTTGATGCCCTGAGCCAAATAAGCCTGACGCGAGTAATAACTGATGCTAATGAGAAGATTCACGTTGTTATTTGAAGTGGCCAACACGAAGCCCGATTTAAGCGTAAGCGACCTTTGCAGACGCGGAGGAAATTCGTTTGTGACCGCGGACTGTGAGATTCGGCGCACTGTCAACCACCTGCTTGTGGAGGCTTTTAAGGGGGTCAACAGGGTCAGTGCGTGCGTTCAGAGATTCGGTGACGAGAGCCGGCAGTGCCTTCGGCGATTCACTGCCTCTGGGCAAGTGGAAAAGAGATTTTGCAACACTCTCGTTTAACCCTCTTTGATTAACAAAACACAATCTGTAACAACTTGCGATTGTTTCTTAATAAGTATTGTTAAAACGCAAGTTTTCTTAAGGCCCTTTTTACGGGTTGTTTCCTTCTGGAAGTCAATGACCCGGTGATTTTGAATAGGAGGGGTCACATAATCTAAGTCATGTTTTATTTTTAAATTATAGTGTCAATTTTATTTTCTACGAAAAGTACAGACTTTTAAATATTTTTGTACTTAATAATAATAAATTATTGTTGCTTAGCAACGATACCTATCATCTTGTCTAACTAGAGACTATAATCGCAGTAACGAAAAAAAGGAATTTTTTATTAACTTATTTTTTAAAACGTTAAAATCGACTTCCAAGTGTTTTTAAGAACTCAATTTCCAATGCCTTGCTAACAAATTCGAAATATTCGACGATTGTATACAATTAATTAATTGCTTTTATAACCCTGAGGTTTTTCATATTAACCCTTAGCCCGGAGATTAATTCTGAAACCTGGAAGCTCCAGGCCAATCCCAAAGAGATTGCTGTCCTACCATTTACACAATACAGTTTTCGTGGAGATTGGACGTACAGAAAGCGTGCAGTCCAGGCAGCACGATTTCGCCATGAAAACATTTGAGCATGTTCTATTTTTCTCATACAGAAAATTTACAGTTTGACTCCACCGCCTGTAATAACAGGCTCATTCACTAACGGCTTTGTTTACAACGGAAATTGCCTATCCGCCTCACCATCCAGACGGAACAAAGCTACGATGCATGAACAAAGCTAGCGGCTAAACCGTTCAGCCGATTTTCTCAAAAATTGATATTCCTTCATCAATTTAACTGATGTCGCGGCCTCTTGAATTTGAAACCAATATTTTAATTTTGGGGATACTTTACGTGAAGCCCCTTTTCAAAAATTTCAAAAATATGTCTCCATCGTTTTTGATTAAACTTTGTTGTTGGATAGTATGAAGGGCATTTAAGAGAACAGTGTAGGTCTCCTTTTCGTTAAAAACTCTGATTTAGCAAAAATTGCAAAAATTCAAAATTTGTTCGGCGTTTTCTTAAAGTACAACTACGAAGATAATCATTTTTCCTCGTAATAGAAATATGTTTCTTAAATATAGGTTTTGTAATAAAGTCATGTACAATCTTTCGAAAATTTGAATAGTTTCGCGTAATCCTGCATGTAAATACGGGTGAGAATGTATGTGCTGTTTTAATCCCTCTAGTTTTGATAGAGCGAACCAAACAAAGCGGAGCCGAATCGAGGGGGAAGAAGTACAAAAACAACTTTTCAGTCGAGGTGTATACAACTACTTTTGTCTACTCACAGAATACAGTAGAACTCCGGTAATCCGAACTAATTGGGGTTGTGGTCTGTTCGGATTCGGAAATGTTCGGATTAACCGAAAAAATGTACCGTTCATATACAAAAACATCTATATGATTACCAGACAATGCAACGTGGCGTGCAATTATAGAAAATGGCAACGTATCGTAGCGATTGCATCATCACATCACATTATCAAGCAGATTCATTTCCTTATGGCAAAATATTACCGATTTTGCAAGTTTCTCTAAGTGAACATTACTGCTACATAAACATGTAATATACACCGTAGTTACCGTATAACCGTTTCATTTCTAAGACTGGTGATTCAGTTATTAGTTGTTCAATTCTACAATAATAATAAAATTCTTTCTTTACACTACAAATGTACATTTGATTTATTTTTTTTATTTTGTCTTCCATCCCGAATTTTTTTCGGATTATCCAAAATTTCGGATTTGCGGGGTTTGGATTAGTAAGGTTCTACTGTATATTGAAATGAATTACATTATGTATTTAGTGATGTACAGATCAATAAAACGTTAAAAATATTGTTGGTTTCAAAGATTAGAATCATGTGTTAGTAATCATATCGCACTAGGTACTAGTGCTACTGATAGTTGTGACCCTGTCGACTGCAAAACAAACAGTTGGCATCTTAGAAAGATTCACATGAAGTGCAATTTCAGAACTTCATGGCGTAATATCGAAGTTCAGAAATATCCTGTGATACAGATAAGCCTTATTGTATTTAATAATATAAATAAATGAGTGTTTATCTTTCGTATTTCATTGAAATATAATATCTTTCGATTCAATGAAAAATACCCAAATAAAGTCGAAAAACATTGATTTGTTTTTCCACGATATGGCGATTGTTTCGCCGAAGTTGATGCAGGAGTCTTTTCAGTCCTAGGCCGCTAACATTGTTTATTGGTGTAGGTCTTTCAAATTATATTGTATTATGATAATTTGTGAAATGTTACTTTAGAGGCAGCAAAAATATTCCTTTCTATTCGAGAGCATTGTCATTCAGAGATGATTATGTGTTACTAACTTCAACATTTTACGAGCAGATGACGTACTGTACTTGTCATTACCTTGTAGAAAATTAACAACAATCGAATAATAAAGTTCATTATACTGGGATTGATTTGATGTTTCAATGTTCTATGACTTACTTCTATTATATTTAAATTGAAGAAGACAAATAAAAGAATGAAGATTTCATTTTATCATTTGGAAGGCCTGAGCCTATTAAGGTTCAAGCCTATTTGATAGAGTTTGTAATGAAAGGCCAAGGTTGAATTTAAAACTGCGGGATTCGATTAGTAAAGAGAAAATGACATGCAAGCATAACGAAGTAATCATTTAATAGCAGTAGTACTTAGTTCTCCGGCGATTTGTTTATTAGGAATGAACTTGAGGAATTTTAAGACTCTTCGTAGTAATCAGTATATATTGAATTGCTTGTAGGAGGTGTGTTACTCCAGGCTACGTTATACTACCGGGTTTCTCATTTAACCTGACAAATCAAAATAATTCAAAAAATACACATCGTATCAAAATATTTCTCAAACAAAAAATGAATGCCTCCAAGGGGAACATCTGCCTGACCAAAAATCAAACCTCTACCCCGCCCCCTGGATATGAAGCAGATGGCAACTTCGAAATCTTAAATGGGAACCTCCATTTTTTATTGCAGATTCGGATTTTAGAATAAAAATTCATAAATTTGGTCTAAAAAGTGATGATTCGTGATAGATGGCGCTGAACTTCAAAAATAAGATTTTTTGCAATTCTTGAGAAATTACATTTTGGATTGAAATATAAAGAAACACCTGTTCAATATTTTGTAAAAAAACGTGTCTAATAAGAACAGTTAAGCTCCCATTCCCATGTGGGTAGGGTGGGTGGTAACTTTCAAATCTCAAAAGGAACCCTATTTTTTCATTAAAGAAATAGATTTAATGTGTGTTTTCTTTCGTGATTAGTTAGCTTGTTTTTTTTAAAAAAAACTTGTACCCCTGTGGTCAGAGACAAGAGGACTTACCTACAACAGTACTTCAAAGGGAACAGAAAACTACTACGTCCACGTCGTTGTTCCTATGTGATGATAAAAGAAGTTTGTTAAAAAAAATCAACGCTGACTAATAACATGAAAAAACTACATGTTAAATTTAATTTTTTAATGAAAAAAATGGGGGTTACGTTTGAGATTTTAAAGTTAGCATACACCTCATTCCCATGGGGATGCAAATGGGAGCTTAACTATTACCATTAGATACGTTTAAAAAAAATATTTATTTTTCATTCTAAAGTGTAATTTCTCTTTGAATTGAAAAATGCAATGCTTTGCAAACACTCTTATTTTTGAGATTATACAGCACGAACTATCACGAATCAAAAAATATGAAATATTTTAGACAAAAGGAATGTATTTTTTGTATAAAATTCGAATCTGCAATAAAAAATGGTAGTTACCATTTCAAGTTTCAAAGTTGCCCCCCGCCCAGGGGGTGAAGTGGAGTTTTGATTTTAGGTCAAACTGATGTCCTCCTTGGAGATATTAATGTTTTGTCTGAAACATTTTTTGTACAATGCGTAGTTTTTTAGGTATTTCGATTTGTTTGCAGGTTAAATGGGGCACCTGAATATTGGATATGCAACAAGCATTCCGAGATCCGGCGATTTTAATTAAATATCACGCGTGTAGTGCACTGTTATAACGACGCCTGTTACGGATGCCATTGAAAATGTCTATTTTCCATATTAAACATTGTAAATCACATTATTTCGTATTATTAAAACACGTATATATTCGCAACTTATATTAACAAATATTTTCGTTAACTCAAAACTCCAAAACGTCAAAATTTGCCAAGTGTCACACATATAATATCCTTGTCAAAATGGAAGTTTTAGAAACACGCTTTGAAAAAATTAATTTACTGTATTTTTTTTAAACTACAACAATGTTTTTAATATTACTTTAGCAACTTAACTACTGCAATAATGTATAAAATTTCATTTTACTGTAATTTGTTTCCCTCTTATTTAATTTTAATTTGCGTATAAATCAGATGAATAATTAAATAATCAATTGAAAGTATAGAAAGTATAGTATTGAAATGTTGGTATGTAGTAATAAAAATGGTTTGGAATTAATTTTTACTAATTACATTTACATTCTCAAGAAAATGTAGCTTTTCATTATTTAAATAGTAGGTACATTAATAGTATTTCCTGATGTGATATAGAAGAGTGAAGTAAGATTTTATTTATTATTTAAAACGTGAAAGTAAAAACTTCTTTGGAGGAAATTTTACCTATTTTGACACACGTCCATCGTTATTTTAATAATAACACCAAGGAAACATAAACAATACACACAAATTTCAATGTACTATGTAAATAATTCTATTAGCAATATAATAAAATTCGCAATAATTCCCTGCTGATTTCATTGCATCAGAGAGTGACATCGTCTCGAAGATTAACGAAATGATGGCTTATAAAGTAGCTATGGGGCAAATAATTAAATATATGTTTTAATGATAGGTTTATTTCCGAATAACATCATTTATAATGTTTCTAACAATTAACAAACATCAAAATTACCCTACATATTATTATCAGCGCACGTTTTCTTGAGCCCTCACTTTGCTAGTTGTGAGAAGAGTGGGAAGTTTGGTTATTTTGACAAAATAAAGTTTATATCTAATTTGTACTTCGTTTTTTAATGCAAAATAGTTTCTATTACAAGGAAGCAAACATTTCTGGTTATCAGATTTTGTGTACAACGCTCGTTCCTATCATTTTATTCTTAATTAAACTAATGTTGGCAAAGAACTGGGGGTAGGCATTCCGTGGCTCAAAAAAACGTGCGCGTATAATACTTGATTAATTCCTTTTTTGGGGATACTTTTTTATTTTAGACAGTTGGCAACATCCTGTGCTTTCTTTTACGTCACACGCCGTCCGTCATTGCTACGGTAGAGTGCTTGCTTTCCGTGTAACAGAACAACGGATACTTCCTTTTTTCTCTTGCAGATTGCTCAATGCAAAAATGGAGGTATCCTTTGTGTTACATAATAAGCTGAACGGAAATCTCCGTTTTGCCACGCCAGTAGAGCTAGTGTAATAAATAACATGATTATTGATGATTATCAAAAAGAAAAATAATCTTTATTTTAACAAAACAGTGATGTATAATGAATTAGTTTACATTTGTATTGTATATTTTTTTAAAGACTTAATATGTTTGTAAGAAATAATGTACTTCAGCTTCCGGGAAAATAATCCCCATCTCCATGAGGTTTTTGTCTAGTTTCCCTGATCCATTGAGCAAATGCTGAGATGGCCCCTTGTTTTGCTTCTGAACGTAAATGTAGCTTTTCTCTGCCCACGTTTTGTTGAACTCTTCTTTTGCTTATAATGGTAAGAGTAGAGGTAAGGGCGAGTTGCTATTTTGTTAGCAATGCAGAAAAATCATACATGCAATTCGTGTACCGATGCAAATAAGTTTTCTATAACTCAGAAACGAAAATAACTATTTTTCAAATATTGCTAATCTTGCTATTTTTAAATTTATTTTTAAAATTTATTTATGTTAAACTTTTACTCATCTTTCAAGTATTTATGGTTAAAATGACGGGAAGGGATTCTGGAACTCAAGAAAACGTGTGCAGATAATCCCACCTACGTCACATACCGTTTTTAATGTTTTTTTGACTGAATAAATCTAATCGTTTTTATTAGTCTTCAAGATTTAAGAAAACAGACTTTCGTATTTGTTGATGCAAGCTTATGTTGAGCATATTTGATTAATGTATTTTCTTATTTTTAAATGTAATATATAACCCCGCATGGGGAAAAACCTTCCGTATCTGCACTTACCAGTTCATTGTCATTTCAAACAATTAATACTTTTATAACGTACAAAATTAGGTGATTATACCAAATTATACCAATTTGTATGTTAATGATATTTTTGTACGTACCTTTTTGAAAGAGTATGCATGCAAGTTCTATTGTATCCTTGAATGAGATCTGTTCTATTATTTTGGCCGCGTCCACTCGTATTGGTTGTAAATTATGCGTCCCGTGCAATCAGAATGTCGTAACCCAGGAGGCAGGGAAACGTGTCGAACACCAGAGTTTGGAAATCGACATCAGCCGCATGTGGAACTCAAAACACAGGTTGTATCAGTTATCGGCGCTCTGGGATTTGTTTTCCAAAAGCTATGTACTTGTTCAAACTTACAGGTCAATAAAAAGACTGAGAAGTAAAAAACATCGCGGTGTTCGGTACAGCCCGCGTGTTAAGCAAAGTGTTATAGAGGCACTCAAAGTCACTAGACTTGTTCCTAAGGAAGCTGGTTGCAACCTGGAGTACATTTTATGACCAACCGACTCATAACGACTTTAGTCGTGAACTAGAGGAATAACAATAATAATAATAATAATAATAATAATAATAATAATAATAATAATAATAATAATAATAGTGAGCAACACAAGCCGAGGAGTTAGAACAATGGATACAAAAGGCACTTCATGGCAGATATTCTACAGAATTAGCCAAATCAAATGTCGACACCTGCTTGTCGTACAAGAGGCTTAAAATAGGATATCTGTAAACCGAGACTTATAGATTCTTGATAGAAACCCAGGATCAGGTAACAGCGACAAGGAATTATATCAAGCACATTATTAAAGGCCCCGAAGTGCCTTCTGATATCTGCCGGGCTTGTGGTAGAGTCCAAGAAGCGATCCAGCACATCACTGCCGGTTTCAGTATGCTCGCTCCAACGGATTATAAACAGAAGCACGATATGGTAGTACGAATCATCCACGCCAAACTTGTAAGGAAGTGTGGAATTGATGGTGAGTTTGATACACCCTGTTACAAGTACCATTCACAAGATGTCATCGAGAAGAACATCTATAAGCTATACTGGGACCGAAGCGCATTGACCGACGTATCCCACGTCCATTATAACAAGCTGGATGTGATACTCTGGGATACATCTAAAAGAAAAGTATTGCTTATAGACATAGCAGTTGTAGAAACCAGCAAGTTCGACACACAAGAAGAAAATCCAAAAGTACAGAAAACTACATCATCACAAACAACACAAGTTGTGAAGGTGCAGTGGCATGTATTGGACGTGGAGATTGTACCGACCGTCTTCTCAGCAACAGGTGTGATACCCACCGTCCTGAAGTTCTGTCTGAATAAAATGGGGATCAAGACGAACATTTTCATCAATCTACAGAAATCTGTGATCCTGAGCACGAGTTCTTTAGACAGACGGTTTATGGGTTCCTAAATAAATTTATATGGTAAAGAATTACGTACTTTTTAATTTATATATTCATTGAAGCCTTGAAATTTATATTTGTAGAATAGTTTACCTTTTTTTAAGAGTTCTTAAAATAAATTTATGTTTGTTAAAGGTATTGTACTACGGAAATCAAGCTTGGTTAGAAATATCTGTATGACTCCTAAAACATGTACAAGAAAGCTGTGAGAAATAAATAATAATAATAATAATAATAATAATAATAATAATAATAATAATAATAATAATAATAATAATAATGACGATGTAATGAACTATCGTGATAAATAAATCACACAGTTTCCGTGATATTTGGGGAAGAAAATCATCAAAGATACCACATATTCTACAGATTATAGATTCAAGAACGTGTAATAAAATTAAGTCATTCTTCTTTCAGTTCAAGAAATGTACAAGACTGAGAGCCTGCTAAGATTATTCCAATTATTATAACAGTCTCACTTATAGAAACAAAAAGCAACAACATAAATACTCGGAAAATTTAAGTCTTGCAACTCACAAAATTATCCCCACATACATGACAGGCTAGCGAGCTCGCTTTTCTTATCGTGAACCCGGATTTGATTCTCGGATGGGACAAAAATTAAGTTGACGCTGTTCACTGCTGTCTCCTAGTTCTCACAGCTGTGTGACAATGTGAAAGCTTCTCTCAAGTAGAGAATGTCGAATAAATGGTGTAAGGGTTTGTCGCGTGCTTACCACAGGTCTCCCTAGGTTTTAAACAGGATGGAACCCTATGGGGGGCCCCACCCTCACGAGGCTAGTGCCAGAGAACACACATACATTTACGGCATACGTCGGATTGCATGCATTGTCATTAATATGTGAGGCCAAGAATGGGGTAGTGCACGTTTGTTTTTCGGTCAAGACATTGGATGATATGAATAAAAATGAGTGAGTACTTCAAAGCAATTGCTCACGAGTACAAGAAAGAACTACTAATACTCATAAGCAATTGCTCCATTTTATATGAATAAAAAGTTTCATGAAACTTGGAGCATTCTCTCTATGAGTAATTGGTCACTAACTGGTCTGTTGCAACTGGTCGATTTTCGTTTGTTTGTTTGTCTACGTTACCGCTCGTCGCTTGCTTGTTCGTGACGGTGTCGACCACGTTAGCTTAAGTGGTTCATTTGGCGTGTATTGTTGGCGAAATCGTAGGAAATCTTCTATCATTCATTCACTTATTACCTAAAACATACGTCTTTTATTCATACTGTTTGAAGTAATTGCTTTGGAAACTCGAGAAAGAAATAACAGTACATTCTTATTAATATCGCCCGAATCTACTTTGCTGCCCGGTAGCTGCCCGGTAGTACTCACGGAATTGTTTTGAAAACTCGGGAAAGAAGTAATAGCTCATTTTTGTTCATATCCCCCATTGTTTTGGTATGTTTTAGTATTTTCCCTTTTTTACCCAAATTTTATTCCGGAAGACCAGCAAGAGTTCTCTACATCTTAGAACGCTGAAGAAAATATCCTCATGCCCGAAAAATCGATGCAATCGCTGATGAGAAAAAAATGTATAAGTTATATTTTTTGTAATTTTTAGAATTTTTCCGCGAAACTCATATTTTTAGACCGTATTAAAATGTTAATGAATGTGTAAAATACATTTTTTATTCAGCCCCTAGTAAAAGCCCGTAATACAGCCCCTAATAAAGTTTAGGGCAAGCTAAAAGTTCAATTATTAGCATTGAGCATTTAGGATATGCAAAGCATGCTAAGAATGAGACGATGCTCAAATATTCAGAAAAAACAACAACAGTGAATACAACTAGGAATACAAAATACTTTCGCCTGATCAGCTAAAACTCATCTTTGGATAAGATGGTAACCAATTAAGTGATTTGTATACATGAATAAATTCAAATATGTATAACTCCAATTTTGTCTTTAAATTACTTGTAAGAATAGAGTATAAACGTGGCATAGGTTCAATTTTCCGGGTTATCGCGGAATTTTTGAAAATTTCAAAATTTTTCGGGCTCTTCTTACAACTACAAAATTGAAGATAGACATTTTTCCTTGAAATAAAATTTGTTCTCCATAGTGAGCTCTTTCATTAAGGTCTCGTTAATGTACATTTTTTGAACATTTTAGTAGTTTTCGCGCAATATTGCAAGCAATATGCGCAATTTCCAAAACAAGATTTTCTCAAAAATGACTCCAGTTTTTCTTGAAACTTTTAGTAGGGATAGTGCTAAGTGTATAAGATGACTTTTTTTTTAAAAAAATTGCAAAAATGTATCTTTTTACTTGTCTCTCGCGTCTTTAATATTTATACTAGCGGCAATTTGTTCACATTATTATAATTATGAGTATAAGTGCTTTAAATAACGTCATATAAAGTTTCTCGAAAACTCGACAGTTTTCTGTGAAAACTGACTCAAAATTTCGCATTTTCAGAAATTCTCAAATATCGTTTTCTCAAAAAAAATATTCTTCAAACTTTTTTAACAGATAGTGCTAATTGCACTCTTTGATATGACCTAAAGTTCATTTCGGGATATTTATTGCTTTATAAAAGTCTCACAAATGTAATTTCTTTGACAGATCTTTCACGCCGTTATTATGCACATTTTCAGCAATTTGCAAACACTATTGTAGTTGTGAGTTAATTTGCAAAAGCTTTACCGTTTTCTCCGATAGTTACATAAAACAATACATAAAAATTTCGGCAATTTCATTCTGGAATGCGTTTTCAAAGTATACAATTCGCCGAACGTTAGTACTGGCAGAAAATTATACTACCCGATTCAAAAATGTTTGTTTATATGTATGAGGATGTACGGGTACTCCAGTCAGTGACTCACTACAGAAAAATGTGAGAATGTTTCTGTTGCATAACGAGAATAAGGTTAACCAGTTCCCACGCAGACATTCAAGGATGCCCGGCTAATGTGTGACGCCGACTTTCAGGTAAATGGAACGGCGTCATATACCTGGATGAGAATTCCAAAGGCTGGCAGTTCTTGTATTTCATCCCCGTCAACCAATATCGTAGTGTATGTGTAGTGATGACAACGACCGTTTTAATGATTTTTTGCTTCAATTAATCGATTAAAAGTGCATTTAAATTAAAAATAATCGTTTAATTTATTTTTTTACTCATGGTAACATACAATTTAATTTCACAAACAATATTTTTGAATAAAAAACATGTTTCACGATAATTTTTAAAAACATTGAAAACAGCATTTGTATGACGAGAGGATTGTAAGTTGAATAAGCTGATACGCAGGGTTGCCACCTTGTGGGATATTTTCAGTAGTAAGAGGGGTGGAGTTTATGACATTGTCGTGAATAGAAAATGAAATATCTGACATATACGAGCTCATATAAATCTTTTTCCGTCGCATTGCAGCCATCTCCATTGCAGTTCTGTGGCGGGTGCGGACCCGGACGTGCTTTAGACAGAGCTTGGCTGGGACTGCTAGAGCTAAGCCGAGATATCGGTGTTTCCCCATAAATTATGTTTCGTATATAAGGCCGATTTCACTCCAAAAAAATAGAGAGAGACGGAGAGAGGAGAGAGAGAGGAGAGAGAGAAGAGAGAGGAGAGAAGAGAGAGAGGAGAGAGAAGAGAGAGAGGAGAGAGAGAGAAAGAGAGAGAGAGAGATAGCGATAGTGCAGAGATACTACCCCGATTTTGTATTTTTTGTGAAGTATAATTTTTACTTTTTCCTAAACTACTAACGAAGTATAGACAAAGTATTGTAATGCTGCTGCAAAAGTGTCAGGTTTTTCGACAGGAAAACTCGTTTTGTGGGCCTCTGACACCTAAAATGTGGATTCTTTCTCATTTGCTACAGCATTTGGCTTACGTTGTGCTCCTATGCACTTATTATAGTTTGTAAATTCTTAATTGCATTTTTCGGCGTTCATAATTTCGTTTATCTCATTTCCGGATTGTGTCTGCTACTCGAAATTTCAAGGTACTTCCCAACTTTCTTAGCCATTTTTCAACTGTAGAGAGTGTCTCAGAATAAATGTTTCAATGTTATACTGTTGCTTCTATGGCATGTTGAGGGGGCGAAAATGATAACTTTTTATCGAGGAACACACAGTGAAAAAACGCCATAGTAAAACGAAATTATAGGCATTTTTAAACGTGACTGGGGAAGTAACAGAATTTTCGACATTAGCTCGTCAGATAGGTCGAATTCAGTCTCTGCCTGGAGGAGAATTCGAGCAGCCGGCTGCTCTAATCGGTAGTTTTCCGTGGTTTCTTCAAACATCACCAGGCGAATGCCGGAGCAGACGCTAAGAAACGGGCCAAGGACCGCGCGCGATCTTTCCTTCCTCTTCCTTGCCCTCTCCTCACCCCTTACACTAGCATGCACCACACTCCACACATGGCGGGAGACCGGTGGGGAGCTTAGAGCTCTTCCCGGCTGTGATGGTTAAGATCAACACCAGGCGAATGCCGGAGCACCACCCTCACAAACGGGCCACGGACCGCGCGCGATGTTTCCTTCCTCTTCCTTGCCCTATCCTCTCCTCTTACACTAGCATGCACCACACTCCACACATGGCGTGAGACCGGTGGGGAGCTTAGAGCTCTTCCCGGCTGTGATGGTTAAGATCAACACCAGGTGAATACCGGAGCAGTACCCTAACAAACGGGCCACGGACCGCGCGCGGTCTTCCTACCTCTTCTTTGTCCTAGCCTTCTCCCTCACTTACACACACTTACCCTAACATGCACTACACTACCACACACGCCTGTCGAGAGCTAAGTGTTGGAGCGTGTCCCGGCTGAGGCGGTGCCACGCTGGTAGGAGATACCTAGATTGTGACGCCCCCCCTCTAGCTGACAGTATGTCGGAGCCGGATCTCGCCATCCAGAGGGGGAAGATCTCCGCCACCTTACGAGGAAGAAACATTCACTACACTTACGGGACTAATGACTATAGCAGTTGACGCGCCTGGAATCACTAATCAATCAATTATAAACGTTACTTTTGCCCCTTATTTTTAGGCTACCCCGTATGCATAAACTTTGCGCAGGAACATTAAATTTCCTTGTCTGCATCAGAGCGTGATCCACCAGAAATCTCTGCATAAGAAGTTGCCTGAAAAATGGGTAAAAACTCACAATTCGTTTACATGGAGCTACCGGCAGACCTTGTTCTGTCCTTCATCTCCCTTTCTCTCTGCTTCTCCCTTCTCTCTTCGTCTCCCCCTCTCTCCAGCAAAAATGTAATAGAACGTTCAAAAAGATCTCATCGTGTAGATTAGGGAGTGAGAAACGTTTCTTTGAGGCCTTTGTCCTCAACATTTTTTGGTTTTTAATGCTTTGTTTCGAAGTTTTTAACGATATAGATTCAAATAAAATTGCGGAGTGCGTTGCGGGTTGCATTTTGCATGACTAGTTTTGTTCTACTGCGCCTTCTAGTGAATTGTTCCGATATTTTATTAGTTATTCTGCTATTAGAGGCGGGGATGAATCAGAGATAATTAAAATTGGTGTAGCCGTTCTTGACTTATAAATGATGAAACTAACCTGACTTATATATACACACACACACAACTATATGCTGTCGGCAAAAAGTTATCATTTGCGACCCCTCTAAATGTCCTAGAAGTTTGAAACATATTCTGAGACATTCTGTATTAATTCTGGTGGCCAGGATACTTTCTGTATAACTCTATTCAGTTTTGACTGTATTAATTTCAGAACGGAAAACGATTTTGTAACCGAAAGAGGAAGACACGCTCACATTGAAGAAGAAGCTTGAACCGAGACCAGCTTCAAAATTCCAGCGAGGTTCTTGTGTCAAATTTATACTTCTCTGCTCGCACTTCCGTTCACCGTTGGTAAGTGGAGACATGTCATGAGACATTTTTCTCCAACGTCGCAGTTTGCATAATTTTTCTCATGTTCTTGTAAAACCTATCCAGCGTTCTTTGCTCGGCAGCCACAGATATCTTATTTTCCCTTTCTCCCTTCCCAGACCAATTCTCTGAAAAACGCCTGAAGGCCGCCAGTGAAATACTTTTGGCGGATTACTCGAGGCCACCAAACGTATTGCATTTTTTGATTTCTTGATCACTGATACAAATACTTCGAAACACGACTGCACAAGACACGCGTTTTTAGCTTTAAAGTGCAAATTTTCGTTTTAAAATCACATTTTGTGCAGCAGGGCTTTTCAAGGCCCACTTGGCATGCCCTGGCCCAGCGATTATTTTCAGGCAACCGATGAGGCCCACTATTTATAGAGTGAACCCCACAGTGGGGGAGCGAAGGTGATCAGGCGCAATTGACTCTAGTCTAGTGAAAGGGAATAGCTGTTCCCCAGGGCTGCTCAAGAGAGCGACCCACTTGGCCTGCCCTGACCCAGCGCTTACATTGGGACAATCGGTGTGGCCCGTTGCTTGTCGGCTCAGCCCATCGAGAGGCGAGGGGGGCGCTAGGGTGTGATCGGCTCTAGTCCAGTTAAAGACGAGTGACAGTTCACCATGGCTGCTCAAGTGAGCGGCCCGCTTGGCGTGCCCTGGCCCACCGCTAATTTTGGGGCAACAGGTGGAGACCGTTGCAGCCCCATAAAAGGGGACGGAAAGCGCTCGGGCGCGATCAGCTCTAGTCTAGCGAGAGACGATTGTCATGCGGGTCACCGCGAGCAGTCTGACCCAATTTTTGCATTTGAGCAGCTCTGGTTTAAATCGTTTAATTTTGATCTTGGAAATTTAAACTAGCGAAAAAATAATGATTTACTGACTTGCTTTTTGTCCGTCATGCCACTGCTATGTTTCATCTCCCTCCCTGGGGACACCACCTTAACGTAGCACTGTCCGTGCGGGTGGCGAGGGTTTGCGTGTACCAATGAAACAGAGAGCTATGCCGGCGGTAGCGTAGCTACTAGTAGGGCCTCCCAAGCCGGACAGGTCTCTGTCGAGGTGCCAGACGAAGTGTGTCCCACAACGACCTATCCTCTCCAACCCATCCTTAATTCCTAACCATTTTTTCCAGGTCACCATAGGCCCGGCGCAAGACCCATCGTCGCAGGACTCCTGTGCCATGGAAAATCAAGCGTCGTGACTGTGACCGAAGCTAGCGGGAAGCGTAAGTCGATAGCTAAATTCATACGCAGCTTAAAACACAATAGATTGTTCTAGTGGAGCAAAATTATCCGGAGTTAAAATACCCTCCCGATCGGATCTCCGGGGGAGGGTGTCTGCTGGAACAACTCATCATGTCAAGAAAAAATCTTTTAACTTCGCAGCGTGGAACGTCCGTACTCTACAGGACAATGACACTTCAGAGCATGCGGAAAGGAGAACAGCAACTATAGCTCACGAATTGCAACGCATGGATATAGACATAGCGGCACTCAGCGAAACTAGACTTCTGGAGGATGGTAGCCTTGAGGATAACAACTACACTTTTTTCTGGAAAGGCCTCCCGAACGGCTCTAGGAAAATTCACGGGGTCGGCTTTGCAATTAAGAGTGAGCTTATTCCATCGCTAAGTGAGCTACCAAAGGGCAATTCTGAACGACTTATGTCCTTAAAGTATCAACTCCCCGATCAGACCTATCTCACCGTAATTAGTGCTTATGCTCCAACATTGGATGCGGAGCAGGAAACTAAAGATGCATTTTATGAACAACTGGAAGAAATCCTCCGACATACTCCTAAACACCAGCGGATATTATTACTGGGTGATTTTAACGCCAGAGTAGGTCGGCAGGCCGAACTCTGGCCTGGAACCATCGGCAGAAACGGAATCGGGAATGTAAACGCAAATGGGGAGCTGCTTCTCAACAAATGTGCCGAGCATAATCTCGTCATCACAAACACTATTTATCGGCAGAGAAATAAATGTAAAGGGACATGGTGCCACCCTAGGTCAGGGCATTGGCACCTAATTGACTATGTAATAGTTAAGAAATGGCAGCTCGGAGAAGTACACATTACGAAGGCTATAACGCACGTAGAAAACTGGACAGATCATCGTTTGGTATTATCTAAAATGTCTATGAAGCTCAAACCAAAACCAAAACGCAGGAAAATGTTTCCTAAGACGCGGCCCCCCCGCCTTAATCTGGAAAGGCTTTCTTCCTCCTCAGAAACTAAGAAAACCCTCTGTCAAAATATAGAGGGAAAGGTAACGTCGCTAGTGATAAATAGTGAACCGGAAATATGCTGGATGGAATTACGTGATGTATTATACAAGATAAGTGAAACAACGTTGGGGACCACAAGAGCGCGTAAAAATCCTGACTGGTACAGTGAAAATCAAGAACAAATTAAAGATCTATTAGATGCCAAACATAAAGCCTTCCAATCTCTAGAAAATAAAGCAAATGATATCCACGCTCAAAGTCAATATAAGAAACTTAAACAACAGGTCCAAAACCAAGTGCGAGCCATAAAGAATGCGTGGTGGCGTACTAAAGCAGAGGAAATCCAAGGGTTTGCTGATCAACATGACCAACGAAGCTTTTACAATGCAGTAAAACAAATATATGGTGTCTCCTACAGAAAAATCTGCCGTATAAAGGACAAAAATGGAAATCTTTTAACAGCGGAAGAAGAAATCAGAGAAAGGTGGAAGGAACACTACTCCTCTATCCTAAATCTGAAGACAAATATAGATAAAGAGGTCATTAACCGTATTCCTAAGTACGAACCCGATCAATCTCTTGATCTTGAAATATCCGAGGAGGAAATAAAATGCGCCATCGGGGCTCTTAAAAATCATAAAGCCCCAGGGAAGGACAATATTCTAGCAGAAGTTTATAAAGTTCTGGGGGATACAACTCTGGAGCATCTGAGGTCAGTCTTTAATTTAATTTGGACTACTGGGACTGTCCCACAGGACTTCAGGGATGCGCAGATCATAAATATCTTTAAGAAGAAAGGTAGTACCTCAGATTGCGATAACTATAGAGGCATTTCTCTCTTATCAACCGGTGGCAAGATTTTGGCGAGAGTGATGGCATCTAGACTTCTCAAGCACATGGACCGCCTTATCCCTGAATCCCAATGCGGATTTAGACCACAGAGAGGAACCATAGATCTTATTTTTACACTAAGGCAGCTTCAAGAGAAAGTCAAGGAACAACAAACACAAATGTATATAGCTTTTATTGATCTCGCGAAAGCGTTTGATTCTCTAAACAGAGAAGCCCTATGGATGATCATGGAATCATTTGGAGTACCTAAAAAATTTCTCCAGATTTGCAGGAGCTTACATCAGAACAATCGTGCTAATGTAGTGCACAATGGAATACCAACCGAAGTTTTCCAAACAATGACGGGCGTCCGCCAGGGCTGTGTCTTAGCACCCCTACTTTTCACTGTATTTGTTACAGCATTATCTGTAATAGTCGATACCAGGCTGTGTACAAGAGGCCTAGAAATAAGACATAGATTTGATGGTGGGCTCTTTAATCTGGGGAGACTACGAGCTAAAACTAGAACGAAATTTATCACGGACCTTCAATATGCTGATGACTGTGGTCTGATATCCGACTCAGCGGAAAATCTACAAGAAATCCTTAAAACATATTCTTGGGCATATCAGGCACTTGGACTAAATATTAACATCGATAAAACGAAAGTCATGTCCTGCCCTCCTAGTGCAACGCAAACGAATATCATGATAAAGGACAGAAAGGTAGAATACGTTGATTGTTTCAACTATTTAGGCAGTGTAGTTAACAGAACTGCGAATATTGATGATGAGGTACGATACAGGATAAATGCTGCATCCAAGACCTTTTGGAGACTACGTGAACGAGTGTTTGACAATCACGATCTATCTGTCCAAACTAAAGCAGCTGTATATCGAGCAGTGGTTATTCCAACAATGCTCTATGGGTGCGAAACTTGGACACCGTATAGAAGACACATAAAATCTCTCAGCTCGCTACAGCAGAGACATCTACGGCAAATCATGAGAATAAAATGGTTCCACAAAGTCCCAAATAAGATTGTTCTCGAAAGAGCCAAATGCAGGGATATTGAGATGCTGATGTCACAGGCACGACTCAGATGGATTGGTCATGTGTATCGCATGGAAGAGAATCGACTACCGAAATGTGTTCTTTATGGTGAACTTGTGAACGGCCAAAGGAAACAAGGAGGACAAATCAAAAGATATAAAGATGTTCTCCACGGCACGCTGAAGCAAGCGCAAGTGCAAGATTCTTGGGAGACGTTAGCATTGGACAAACTGGAATGGAAACGAGTGTGTAAAAACTTTAGTGTTGAAGTACACCAAAACAGAAGAAGAAGAAATGTGCCCAGTGAAGTGTCCGAGTGTCCGGAGTGCGGTCGGGTGATCTTCTCGCGGATCGGTCTTTTCAGTCACCGTAAGACGCATCAAACTTCATAGCCATGGACAGTTTTTTTTTGTCTACATGAGTGTAGTTCTTAATTTTTAAACGGAAGTGAAGGTTATTCTTCTTAAACTTTTTAAACTTTTTAGACATTTCATTTTATACATGCAATCCAAAAAATGTGTTTTTATATACTCGATTTCGAGTTCAGCAATGTATGTATGTATGTTTCATCTGGATTAATAAATTGATCTACCAAATCAATTTATTATTCCAAATTGATAATGTCTATGTACCTCCATTTTATTGTTTTTGAATTACTTTCTTTCTCATTTACATTGAAAACTGCTGAAATATGTTCGTCAATTGAATCATTTAGTTCAGAAACCTGTCAAACGCCAAATTCCTCTTTTCGAGAAAACTGAGACTAAGTTTTTCAGATTTCAAAATATATTTTTATTAAAGCAGTTGATAAATGAATAATTTTCATATAAAAATACACCGTAAGATTTGATCACCGTAAGATTTTGATAGATTTTGGCGGGTTTCTGAAATAAATGATTCAACTATAACCTGTATAGTAACCAAATATAACCTGTGCACATTTTCACAAGCACTAGACCCAGGCACTTTTCATTTAGCTACTTAGTTGAATTATGAATAGATAGAGGTAAATACTGACAAAATTACCACGAGCGTTTTTGGAAACATTTGATTACTATAAATATCCTATATTTGATTACTATAAACTATTTTCGTCCACAAACGATATACAGAAATTAATTGATGATTCTGCTGACTAAATAACTACACTTCACGCAAATATCAAGAAAACTTACGCTAATAGTGAAGTTATATTTACTGTCCAGAAGAAAACACTACGCCATCTCGGCATTTGCTCAATACATCCAGGTGAGCGTTCTTGTCAAAATTTGACATTCCATTCTCTGGCGAAATTATAGTATATTCTCAAACGATGACGTAATTATGGCTGTGAATACGCGAATTTGTTTATTTTTTATTTATTTACTTAGGTGAAAAAACAGTTAAAAACTTTGAGTGACGTGCTATGGGAAAAAGTTAATTTGAAGTTACATTGTCCAGAAGCAAAACAAGGGGCCATCTCAGCATTTGCTCGATTATCAGGAAAACTGGATGAAAACCTGATCGATATGGGGTGATATGAAGTAATATGAAGTGATTTTACGATACGAGCGAGAATCGTAAAGTTCATGTAAATTAGCATTATATCGAGTTTTGAACAGTACTTTTTCTACAGCTAATGATAGATATTATAAGTTAAATTTTTATATTACACGGTTACGTGACAGCTGCTGGCATGTAGTAATCAATCAAGGCCACTTCCTGACAGTACCTCGGTGTCATATGTGGCATAAAAACACAATTCGACTACAAATGAGAAATACACGAGTCAAATTGGGATTCAGTTTATTAAAAAAGCCATCGAAGTTCAGTAGGCGTTCTTATTTCTTAACAGGTTAATAAGTGATGCAGTTCTCATAGGGGATTTCAGTAATCTGATTTTCTTCTGGGCTTTGGGAAAGGGAGAAAAAGGATCCAGGGGGGCCACGTCCCCCTCAAGGCCTAGATTGTTACCTCCCTTTATTTGGCAAAATTTATTAAATAGTTATGTTGGAAGTATGTAATTTAAAAAAATAAATATTGCATAGGATTATATATATGCACTTCAAAAATAATATACAATATAAAAACAATTATGTTTCTTATTGAACAAAAATCGATGATGCCCCCCCTCAAAATGATCGTCTGGATCCACCCCTGAGGATATTGTTGGTTTATTGTGATCCCAGCACTGTTTGTCTCGTTACAGTAATGAACGCAATCCAATGAAATATTTAATTGAATGAAAACCAATGATTGACTATTTCACAACTGTAAACTTCTGTAATTGGTTAAACATCTGAACTTTATTAAAACGACTATCGTTATGCAACGGACTGCAGACATCTAATAAGATAATTATATTATGGGAATAGAACAAATATTTTCATATTGAACGACATTATATGCTGTTTACTTACGCATTCAGAGAAGATAAAATGGCCCATTACTATATCCGATGTAGTAAAGATTGCCTAGGAAACTTTATGGTACTACTATACTACTATATGGTACTACTATACTAGGTAAACAATACGGTACATACAAAAGAGGCTTATTGCTCTATCCATAACCTAAGTAACATAATTGTCAATATTCAGTTACTTTCTTCTTGTTTCTTCTTCCTTTATTTCTTCTTCTCATATTTCTTCCACTTCTTTTTCTTCTCCTCTTCCTGATTCTTCTTCTACTTCTCATATTTCTTCTTCTACTTCTCGTTCTTCTTCTTCCTTTCCTTCTGATTAATTTCTTCCTCCATTACTTTAGCGACTTCCATTCTAATAGAATCGGAGATTTCTTTAATCGCTTCCTTTGCGTGTTGCCCGTTTTATGCTTGGAATGACCGCTCAGCGCACCTGTAGCAAACCACGCGACTGCTTTCGTCGCAGTCTATTGTACATTCGTAGCATAATCAATGACATTAATTACATACACTTGCCGTTAAAAATGTCACAATCTTAAAAAAGCAATCGAATAAGATAACACGTTGAACATTGCACGTGGGTAATAGACCATTATGTGGTCAATAGTTACTCGTACCCGGGCTAAAGTGCTCATGAATAAAAACCTAACTTACACCTAATGTCCTATTTTACTTGCTTGTAAAGTAAATAACTATAATTGGCAGCGATGAATTTCATTTCAACATCAATGTGAATGTAGTCATATGAACTTCCGTAAAAAACATATTTTCTTGAGCAAATGGTTAATAAAATTTAAAAAAAATGAATGATTCATTTGCAACGTATCAATTTTTTTAAAAGTCTCATTGTCGGACAAAACATT
Organism: Gryllus longicercus; assembly: GCA_038098605.1. Classification (NCBI taxonomy): domain Eukaryota; kingdom Metazoa; phylum Arthropoda; class Insecta; order Orthoptera; family Gryllidae; genus Gryllus; species Gryllus longicercus. The sequence goes on along the minus strand of JAZDUA010000039.1, from coordinate 1,046,757 downwards.
AATGCAATAAAAAGCGTTTTCAAGGTCTCTTAAATGAGTTGTATGAACACTACATTTTTTTACTTAACTTGAACGTAAAGACACTGTGTTGCAAGTATCGAAAAAAAAATTGATATTGTAGTACGTATGAGTAACTTCTGTTTTCTTCATCTTCACAATATTCGGTTCTTACCTGCAGATCAGTGAAATATGCATGATGTACGCAGTAGCGTAAAGAAATGAATGCGGACCCGCTTTCATTTCTTTAAGCTTTTCAAAACTTTTATCCGGGCCCCCTTTATAAAAGTGCATAGCAAACACAAGTAGATTTAGTACCTTAAATAATAAAAATGGGCCTTACGGGCACGAACGTTATGCTACTGGGTGTACGCTTGGAATGAATGGAAACAAATGATATACGTCTTTAGTATTTTTGTTATTAACTTTTTGTTGTTGTTGTGGGTGTAGAAGCGGGTTATTTAAGTTTTTCTTAGGTCTTCCTCTTCCACAGGCGGGTTGAAGGCTTAGTGAAACCAATGTCTTCATTTAAGATTTACTTATACATAATTATAAATGGCTTCTGTATGACTAAACTAATACATCTTATTTTCTGCCAGATACGGACACCATTTTTTTTTTGTTTTTCGCCCTTCTTATTACAGACTTTTGGAGGGCCTTTAACACATAGACATCATTATGGTTCATTTATGTATTAAAAACAAACATGTACGTAATAATTACACTATTTTCTATGTCTGTTGCTATTACGAATTTTGGATCGAGCTCTTTATCATCAATATCCTTGGAGACGCTACAAATATCTCGATAACTGTTCATCACGAGACTCGTGAACGACATAGACTCATCACTGGAGTTGTGCCACTATCGAACTAAATAGATTGCACTCTCCAGTGATTCCCTTTTATTTTGATGTGCATTGTCGTCTTCAGAAAAAGAAAACTTGAAGTTTTACCTTTTTCAGAATAAATGTAAAACCACTTCCACGGATTTGACAATAAGGTTTACTCAAATTTCTCTAAACAGTGGATTGAAATGACTCAATGAGATTGAATGGACTCAATGAAAATAACGCCATCGTATTACAAATAAAAATCTAATAGTACATAAAAAAATTAATTCGCTTTTTCATTATAATTGAATTGGTATTGTTCATTAAAAATACACACAATATTTTACAACTTATAGTTGCATTTAATAGTTTTGAATTGATTGTAAATGAAAAAGTCCCATAATCACTTGTGTTAAAACTATCATAAAACAACCGACGATTCCACAGAGCGTTTATCGAACGAAACGAACTCTGATTGTGGTATCTTCATCCAGGAAATTGTCTCTCCCTCGAGAGATGACCCCCGTTTTTCCTACGCCTTTCCTCGTGCTATTTCGCCCACAGAGAGTCGTCCAAAGCATGATTCGCAGGCATAAAGAAGGTTCAGAAACATAGATGATTTTCGAGTGATGTATTAATAACTCCGATGTTTGTTGTCAATGAACTCTGGTTTAAACGTAAGACGAATGAACAGCGTTCTGCTGGGACGCGTGTGTCCAATCGGGAGATTTTCTAATGTTGGACCTCCCGATTGGATAACTGCGTCCCAGCTTATCGAAAGTCATTTCGTCCTGCATTTACATCGGAGTATAATTACAAACGGCAGTAGTTTTCCGTGTTTTTTCCGATCAACACCAGGCGAATGCCGGTGCAGTACCTTAACAAACGGGTAACGGACCGCGCACGCTTCCTTTTCCTCGACCTAGCTTCACAGCAGGTCCACATATTCGGCAGCTCCACTCATTCGGCATTCGCCGAGCAGTGAGCTACTGCTCGCCCAATCCCGAACAGCTGATGTGTTGAGCGAATGTTCGCTCCCTTCGATGTGTCCTAAAAACTGACACGCGGTGGGTAGGGCGAATACCGAATATTCGGCGCTCGGCGAATCGCAAGCAACTCGTTCACACGACTCGGGATTCGGCGAGCGGTTGCTCGGGATTCACCGAATGCCGCATGTGTGGAGCAGTCTTTACCCACACTTACACAAACATGTACTACACTACCACACCTGGCGGGAGACCGGTCGGGAATATAAGGCTTGTCCCGGCTGGGGCGGTGCCCCGCTGGTGGGAGATACCTAGTGAGGGAAACCCAGCTAGCCGCCAGTAGGTCGGTGCCGGACCTCACCATCCAACGGGGAATATCAGCGCCACCTCCCAAGCAAGAAAACTTGCACTACACTTACGGGACCAACGACATTCGCCGTTGACGCGCCCCGAGTCACTAACAATCGGCAATCAACCAACAATCGACAGGGCCGTCCCGTCGTCATTCCAGCGCGCTTCGCTCCCGCGCCACTGACCTCGACACCCGGCGCGTCCGTGACAGCTGCCGTCGCCCGCGCGCGCCGCTCGGGTCCACTCGCGTCGTTCTCACACTCGCCGAGCCCCGGCGCGCGCTTTCGGTCTGCGCTCCCGCCACCTCCCCCTTCCCTTCCCCTCCTTCCCCCTCCCACAGTCCCGCGCAGCTAAGCGCATGCGCGCCGACCCCGCGCCCCGCCGCACAGTGGAGCACAACCGCAGAGCGCCACAACAGCACGGACTTTCACGCTTTATTCGTAACGGCTTCGCAATATTTTAGTAGTGCATTAACCTTAAAAAAATGCTAAAACAGCACATATTTTCTCGCATTATTTGTAAAGGCTTCGAAATATGCTTCTTCTTACATTAACCTAAAACTAGTGGCGCCACAACAGCACGGACTTTCACGCATTATTCGTAACGCCTTCACAATATTTTAGTAGTACATTAGCCCGAAAAAGAGAAGGAAAATGCTACAACAGCACGAATTTTCTCGCATTATTTGTAAAGGCTTCTTACATTAACCTAAAACTAGTGACGCCACAACAGCACGGACTTTCGCGCTTTATACTTAACGACTTCGCAATATTTTAGTAGTACATTAGCCCGAAAAAGAGAAGGAAAATGCTACAACAGCACGAATTTTCTCGCATTATTTGTAAAGGCTTCTTACATTAACCTAAAACTAGTGACGCCACAACAGCACGGACTTTCGCGCTTTATTCTTAACGACTTCGCAATATTTTAGTAGTACATTAGCTCGAAAAAGAGAAGGAACAATTCTACAACAGTACGGATTTTCTCGCATATTTGTAAAAGCTTCGACATATTACACTTAAGGGTTAGGTTATAATGTCTTTAGGTTATAATGTCGTCTTCTTTTTCTTTTCACTTTAGAATTATGCCATTTAGTATAGATATTGATTTTATTAACAAAAGGAAATGACCCATATTATATGGCTTTTGTAATATTTTTCGTCGATTTCGACTAATAAGTCATTTTTTTATCATTTCCCGTAATTTTAAAAACATTTTTTGTTGATTTAATCGATTTTGTTATCATCTTAATGTTACCTGCTTCGAATAATATTTACGAGATGCAGCAAATGTATGAGGTCATTCCAAAATCAGTCGCTGAAGAACAGATTGTGATGAAACTGTTCTCTACGCCTGAAATCATTGTGCAAGGACCGAAATGTGCCCATGGATTCCCTCTGGCCTGTTGGTAATGGTACAGGGTCGAGATGTGCCCATGGACTGGTTGATAATTGTAGAGACCGAGATGTGCCCATGGACGACCTCTGGCATGTTGGTAATGGTACAGGAACGAAATGTGCCCATGGACTACCTGCGGCATGTAGGTAATGGTACAGAACGAAGATATGCCAATGGACTACCTATGACATGTTCGTAATGGAACAGAGCCGAGAAGGACCTAAGTGCTACTAGGGTGTTGTGTTCGAGGCGGCCGACGGTGCAAATTGTAAATTGTACACTGCAAATTGTATCCAGAGCAGCGGTAATTGGCGGGAGGCGTGTGATAGGTACCGTACACGTTTAAGATGGTTGTTAGGATGGAGTGTAACCAAGTACAAAAAGTAGCCCCGACTCTACAGAACGGGGAACTAACTAATATGAGAAAGCCTGTGCCATTTTGTTGCAGCTCTAATTTTTATATGCTGTATACTCATTAACATACATGATGTCGTTTGTTGTAACCATAAAATTGGGTCGCCTGAGATCGGGTTCAGCCTGACTCAAGAGAAATAATACGAGAAAGTCTGTGCCATTTTGTAGCACTTCTAGTTTTTATATGTTGTATACTCATTAACATACCTGCTGTCGTTTGTTTTAACCATTAAATTGGGTCGCCTGAGATCGGGTTCAGCCTGACTCAAGAGAACTAATACGAGAAAGTCTGTGCCATTTTGTAGCACTTCTAGTTTTTATATGTTGTATACTCATTAACATACCTGCTGTCGTTTGTTTTAACCATTAAATTGGGTCGCCTGAGATCGGGTTCAGCCCGACTCAAGATAACTAGTACGAGAAAGTCTGTGCCATTTTGTAGCATCTCTAGTTATTATATATTGTCGTTTGTTTTAACCGTAAAATTGTGTCACCTGAGATCCGGTTTAAACATGCTAACTGTAGAAGCCCAACGTGATAGCCAGTATTTCACCAGAACTATTGCAGTACATGTATTCGTAGGGAGGCTCCAAAATATCGAAGACAAGACATATATTTCATGATAAATGATCAGAACATTTCAAAATAACGGTATTGGTGCATTTGTAAATCATAATGTTACCTTTTATATAGCACAGTGTTATCTTTTACCTGTTGTTTGGAAAGATGAATGTTATCTTTTATATTGTGGGCTGTTGGTTAAAGGGTGTTGCAAAAGCTATAAATGTCATAAAAGACAGATTTTAGAATAACCTCATATACACTTTCTGTATCTCGTATATTGTTTGAAGAAGGTTACATTCAAATGATAATATCGATGAAATCAACAAAAAAAAGCTTTTAAAATATCATAAATATGTGGCCTACATGTCGAATGGAATTTTCTTTGATTCGTTGTGCAAATGCAGAGTTCGTGTGTGGATAATATTGTGCTTGACTTTTCGAAGCTTCCCCACATAAAATTCTTTATGACCATAGACGTGCGAACAGTACGACGAACGGGCCGTGCCTAGTTTGGTTTGATTCGCTCTTTGCTCCTTTACTTTTCGCAAAACTACGCGAAAAATCTCATATTTTGAGAAAAATTAATCATGATTTAATTTAAAGATCTTTCTTTAAAGAACATATTTCATTCACAAAAAGATGATATTCAAAATTGTAGTTGTAGGAAGGTGCAAAAAAAAAAAAGATATTTTGCAATTTTCGAAAATTCAGAGAGTTCAACGAAAATGAGATCTGAGACTTATTAAGTGACATTTGCTCTCTCGGAGAAAAATGTTTATTCAAAAGATTTGGAACTATTTCTGAGAAAAGTTTGAACATACTTTTGAAGTTTCCCGTAAAGAACCCCCCGAAATCAAAATCAGTGTTTCAAACGCGCAGAGCCTCGAGTTCTGCCAGATCGTTCGGGGAGTATCGATTTTGGAGAAAATCGTTTGAACGGTTTAGGCGTAAGCATTGACCGTTTTCTATAATCCAAGTTTTCGACGCCAAGGACCCCCAAAATGTAAATTCTGACTACACAGCTTTTTAGAGGAAGCAGTTTACTATTATAGGAATAAGATTAATCCACATTGTTCCAACCAGGGATTAACAAAACACGTTTTTATGTCAAAAAAATCGACGTCGTTTCAATACTTTTTTCTCTACTACGTAAGTAGAACGCAAGAAAGTAAAACCATCGGAGATGTTCGTACCGCGCCAGGCAGGACACCTGACACCGGTCGCAGTAAGCAAAACGAACAGGACAACGCGGCGAGTCTACGGTGCAATTTCATGCCTGTCGCGAGGCAGAATTCTTTCTCGTCGCCGCATCGTAACTTTGGCGAAACGACGTCTGAATGCCAAATTCAGCCAGCCAGCGACCTTGGCGAGTTACACGCAAATTAAGGTTCCTGCTGTGACGGTCCGTGCAGTTTGCAGACACATAAACGTAATAGTAACTTATATAGAAATAGTAACTTATCGCCTGTTCGTCGCACAAGAAATACCTCCTTTCTCCGCTAGTTGGTGAAAAGAGCGTAGCGAAATTTGCGTGGTCAGACGGAAGAGCAGGCCTAATGGCCTGAGTCTCGCCACTTAAAATAAGGCATTAATTCAATTCAAATTCAATTCAACTTATATGATAGAAAATTCATAAAATGAATAAATACATTTTTGTGTAATTCGTTGTTACACTGTGTATAATGTGTTATACTTTTTGTATAATGCTGTTAACATACATAGTAATGTTATGAGTGTTATTACTACAGAGACAGAGACCGAATGTTAAAAATTCAATAGGAGCGTAATGGAGCCGATATTTTTGATGTGGACGAGAAAGTATAGACATCGTAACCTTTATTGGTAACTTTTCATTAACCATTAAGCATTTCATTAACTAAAATTAAAACCAAAATGCGACCTGCGACTCCTTTTTATGCGCCCTTTGTTCTAACGGACGAAAAAATTACAATTTGGAGAGGTTTTAGGAAAAAACAATACTTCCTGAATTGTCATTACTTTAACAAAAAGTTAAACACTACTGTTGGTTGTTTTTTTTTTCAAGAAATTTTCCATGGCCTTATTTAAATATTTTTTAGCACAGATTCCATTTTAAAACCTCCATCATCAATTCTGTGGCTATTGTAATATTTGCAATTTTTGAAGAAAAAAAGAAAACAACAGATAATTCATCGAAAATGAGATGTGGAATGGAAAACTGACACTGAAAGTGAGAATGTTTCGAACACACAGTGCCTCGAGTTCTATCAGATCGATTGGGTAATATAAATTTTGGAGAAAATCGTTTGGACAGTTTAGGCGTTAACGTTTGGCAACAGACGGACGGACGCACAGACAAGACGGTTCGCCATAATCCAATTTTCGCTATTAAGGACCAGCAAAACGTGGATTCTGACTACACATCGGCTAATTTAAGTAATTTAATACTTATAGAAACAAGACGTTGGAGTTAACTGACGAAAAATCGCTGCTTTCCGCTGAAGCATTACAATACTTTCTCTTTACTATCTAAGTAATTACGAAGTATGCGAGAAACAGAAAGGAAGGAAAATTGTTTCTTAATTTACGATGTAGCCGGTTATATCTGATAGGAAATTAATGAATAGCTAATTCTATATTCAATTAAGCTCGTGCTCTTTCTTTCTTTCTTTCTTTCTTTCTTCGTTCAGCTAACGTAGTAGGAGGCGCGTTCGCAGAGGTGTTACCTGGCGGTCCTCTCGATAACTGACTGCGACGAGACGTGACATTAAATGACAGATAATGTTAACAGAGGAGTATTCCTATAAATAGCGCGATTATTAATAGAGGATTCCTCCCAAGTGCAAACTGCTCAACGCCCTCAGGATTTATAGACGCGTTGCGTCAATCCAGTCGCACCAATTTCTTAAAAAAATCTTCGTATATTCATTTTGACATACTATTAGCAATGCAGTTTTAATTTAGATGGAATTATCAGCAGCATTAATAACAATAAAAATCTATTTCACGCTCTTACGCTCATGCTGGCCAAAGGAAAGTTTAGTGGCGCACTGAAAACTGAGTTGATCGTAATAGCCAGGTGCGTTTCGAGACGCTGACGAACCTTTGTATGTGCTCGCTGGAACAGAGTATGACATTTCGACAGCCAGCTCTGTCAATTCGGTTCCTTCATTGTCCCTTGTCATTCGGCAAATGTGGCTCAAGGCATCAACTAATGTCACTATAGGGTCTCTGACTGGGAGGTCCTGGGGTTCGAGCCCCGATTGTGGCAGAATTTTCACACTAGCTGCAAAGCCAGGTCGAAATCAGACGCTGTCTGGGGGAGAATTCTAGCTACCGGCTGCGCCGGACGATAATTTTATGCGGTTTCTCCGATCAGTACCAAGCGAAAGCCGGAGCAGTACCCTAACAAAGGGGTCACGGACCGCACGCGATCTTTTCTTTCTCTTCCTCGTCCTATCCTCTCCCCTTACACTAGCATGCACCACACTCCACACATGGCGGGAGACCGGTGGGGAGCTTAGAACTCTTCCCGGCTGTGATGGTTAAGATCAACACCAGGCGACTGCCGGGGCAGAACCCTAACAAACGGGCCACGGACCGCGCGCGATCTTTCCTTCCTCTTCCTTGCCCTTTCCTCACCCCTTACACTAGCATGCACCACACTCCACACATGGCGGGAGACCGGTGGGGAGCTTAGAGCTCTTCCCGGCTGTGATGGTTAAGATCAACACGAGGCGAATGCCGGAGCAGTACCCTAACAAACGGACAGCGCGCGATCTTTCCTTCCTCTTCCGTGTCCTTTCCTTCCCCTTACTCACAGACTCTTACACTCACATGCATGCTACACGTTTGTGCTTATATTTTTAACGGCGGATATTTAAGAGGAGCAAGGAGAGTGAAAATGGGAAAGTGGGGAAATTATTTTTATTCCTTACAGTATTCCTCCCATCTGCTGTAGTCGTAAGAATAGTCATAACTAATTTTGAAAATTAAGATATAACTCATTATTACAAAAAGTGTAAGTTTTTACATACATATTATTATTAACTACAATGTTCACAAACAAAAAGCAACTAATCAAGCATTTCATAAGGTCACCATCTCAAAAAAAAAAAAAAAAAAAATCCAATACATATTTTAATGCAAATTCAAATTTCCCGCTTGAAATATTGAATGCGTCTCATTGGGCGGATTAACATCCAACTAACGGCAGATGTTTGTACGAAAGCATCCATCTGGCAACCCTGGCACTGAAGCGGAAAGGAATGCACGCTGTGTTTTGTGTGCTTCAGAGGTTCGTCAGAGCTTATGTAATATCTCCGTATTACGCACTGAAGACCTGGGCCTACGCGGCATCAAATGAATGCCCTAATCACGAGGGTTAAGGAGCTCGGTGCGCTGACCTTGGTTAATGCTGGAGAAAACTGCATCGTTTGTGCTTAGGAAATTAAATGAAGGTTACGAAAAATGGGGGCTTACAATCAACCTTCAAAAGACCGAATATGTATGCATCGGAGGAGATGCCTCTAATATTAAAGTTGTTGATGACGAAATTGCTAACGGTTCAAAATTTTAATCAGGAGAGATGGCTAAGGGCATCAACTGATGGCTCTGCAGTCTCTCTGACCGCGAGGTCCTAGGTTCGAGACCCGGCTGTGGCAGGATTTTCGACCCTAGCTTGTTAGCTAGGACGAGTTCAGCCGCTGGCGGAAGGAAAATTCTAGCTATCGACTGTTCTGATCGGTAGTTTTCCGTGGGTTATCCGATCAACACCAGGCGAATGCCGGAGCAGTTTCCTAACAAACGGGCCACGGGCGGCGCGCGATCTCACCTTCCTCTTCCTTGTTCTGTCCTCACCCCTTACGTACGCACACTTACACTAACATACACTACGCTACCACACATGCCGGGAGGCCGGCCGGTAGCTAAGAGCTTGTCCCTGATAAGACGGTGCCCCGCTGGTGGGAGATACCTGTTTAGGGAGAACTAGCCGACGGTAGGCCGGCGCCGGATCTCACCATACAGCGGAGGTAAGTTCACCGCCCCCTCTCGAGAAAAACATGCACTACATTTACGGGACTAATGACCTGAGTAGTTGACGCGCCCGGAATCACTAAACCATCAATCAAAATTTAAATACCTGGGGACTATAATTACTGACGATGGGAAAATTGATGAAGATATCACCACTAGACTTGCAATGGGCAGAAATCAATCAAATCTTTACATAGTCTTAAATGGAATAGTGTATTACGACAAGATACAAAGGGAAGAATATTCCACAGTGTAGTAGAAAATATTATATTATATGGAGCAGAAATGTGGTCTTTAATAAAATACCGTAGAGAGAGAATACTGTCAATAGAGCTCGACGTTATGAGAAGATCATTGAAGTAAACAAGACTGGTCAAGATGAGGAACGAAATAGTACAGAAAAGAGCTGGGATTTAAACAACCATAACCAAAAGACTAGAAAATTAAACTCTTCAATGGTATGGACATGCCCAGAGAATGCGAAGTGAAAGATGGGCAAAACAAATTTTAAATTGGACACTTGAAAGAAGACGTATGCGAGACAGACCTGTTTCGGCCTGAAAGGTCTATATACAGGAAGTGATGGAGGAGAAAGGATTAAAAGATCAATGGGAGAACCGAAAAATATGGATATCGAAAACCGCAAACCCTTAAGGATAGAAACCGTCGAATACGTAGTCTCCCCACGTATGGTAGTGTAGTGCATGTGTGTGTGTGAGTGAGTGTAAGTAAGGGGTGAGGGAAGGAAAAGGATGAGGTAGGAAAGATCGCGTGCGGTCCGTCATCCGTTTGTTGTGACTCTGCCCCAACGTTCGCCTGGTGTTGATCGGAGAAACCCCGGAAAACTACCGACCAGAGCAGCCGGCTGCTAGATTGCTCCTCCAGACAGAGTCTGAAGTCGACCTAGCTATGTAATAGTTAGTGGTGAAAATCCAGCCACTATCGGGGCTCGAATCCTAGGACCTCCCTGTCAGAGGCACTGCAGTGACATCTTTCGATGCCAAGAACCAATTAAGCCGAATTCGGGTATCAATGCAATATTATATAACATATCTGTTATACATAACGAAAAATTATAGATTATGTGATATAATGAATAAAGCAATAATAATAGAAAAGTGTGTCACCTGTAGTTCCTCTTTGTCATGTGTCTTTGGTTCACCGGTTCCTCCGAAAAAAAAGAAGAAAAGAAAAAAAAAAGAAAAAAAGGGATGCAGAATACATGACTATCATTCGTATGGAAAATAAATGAACACGCTACCTGAACGTGCAATCTTTTTACTTCGTTTTACTACTAATGTTTTTTCAACAACTTCTGGTCGATCTTCTTATTGAAAATGGAACTTCCTGTTGTGCGAAGTGCTCGTTATTCTGATAGAAAAAAATTCTTTCTCTCCAAAGCTTTACTTTTTATAACGTAACGTTTCCTAAAATTTCATAAAAGTTAATGTACACTTTTTGCGCCAAGATGGACACATATAAGACAGATATAAAGTTATTTCGGTACTAAAAACTATTATATCTTGCAATCTTTAAATAATAATATTTACTTTCATAACAAATATTTAAATGCATTGTAATTTTACTTTTTATTTATTTACCAATTACCGAGGATATTAATACTGACTAAATTAACATTGTATTATATTTTAACCAACAAATTACAATCCAGTTAGCATTAAGAAAAATCTGGCATCAATTTCGCATTTGCAACATTTTTGAATTTCTTTTGATGCTATACGATATGTATAGCTTCTCTATCTGCGAACGTTTTGTTGAGCTCCTTTTTTGTAGTTGTGGAAGAGTAAGCTGGGGGAAGGGAGGGTAGGGTGTTTTTTGGCAGTAATAATATTGAACCTAAGTTCAATAACCTAACTTCAATAACAAGTTCAATAACCTAAGTTGTAGTTTCCAGATGTAAATGTCTTCTTTCTGTCATACAATTCCGCTATTTTGAATCACGCGCTATTAATTCAACAGTTGGCCATTCGACTAGCGGCGAATAACAACTTCGTGCTGTTCTAATGGTACCACTGTAATTTTGGGAACAGTCGTTTGGAGAGGTGTGTTCAAGTTGTTCAAGTTATCAAGAACTATTATTCTGAAATTGTGTATTAAAAAAAATCGACTCAAAGAGTAGAACACCAAATAAAAGAAATGGATACCAAACCGCAGAAGATGCCCAAAGTGGCAAAGGTATGATACACCATAAGTTGTGCCGAACATAACCTAATAATTTTGTTTTTCTTTAATATAACACAAAATTTGTGCCATTTCAGGTGAAAAACAAAGCACCAGCAGAGATACAAATAACTGCTGAGCAGCTTTTGAGAGAAGCAAAAGAACGTGATCTTGAGATTTTACCACCGGTAAGAAAATGAACAGAATTTTTTTATGTTTTTATTTTTTCTCTATTATTGTGTAATTGACATGATTTCATTTTTGTCTAGCCCCCTAAACAAAAAATCTCTGATCCTGAAGAACTTGCAGACTACCAGCATCGGAAAAGAAAAGCCTTTGAAGATGGTATTCGAAAGAACAGAACCGTCATCAGTAATTGGATCAAATATGCTCTGTGGGAAGAAAGTCAAAAAGAAGTACAAAGGTGTGGTATTGTTAGTTACTAATTATTTAAAAATGTAGAAATGGAGTTTTATTGCAATTGTGGTAAATGTCTTTAACAAACAAAGTTTTGAACTCTCTATTATCATTCTTCATTTAATTCATATGTGTTTGTCATTTACCTATTAATACTGAAAATCATCATATTAAGGAACTTTAATTATCTATTGTAATAGTGTTGTGAGAGTATTGGTAATATTTCTTTTGTGCATGAAGTTTCATAACAATTTTATGTATTTAATACAGGTCTCGATCCATATTTGAGCGTGCTTTGGATGTTGATCATCGAAACATCACACTGTGGCTTAAATATACTGAAATGGAAATGCGAAATCGACAGATTAATCATGCAAGAAATCTTTGGGATAGAGCAGTCACTATTTTGCCTAGAGCCAACCAATTCTGGTACAAATACACTTACATGGAAGAAATGCTTGGTCATATTGCAGGTAATGAAATTGCATTCTTGTATTGCTGATGCACAAAAAAATGACACAATTCAAAAATTATCATTTATTAGTTCAATGAAAAAAATGTTAAGGAAATTTTGAGGGGGGAAAAAAAAGAGTATGTTTGTGAGTAAACATTTCACAAAGATAGTAATAGAGCAAGGTAGCTATATTTAAAGTAAAACAATTGCTTAAAGTAGAATACACGGTTCACTCTCAGAGAAGAGTTCAGGGGGGTCTCTTTATCCCTCCCTGAAATTATGCTATGCACGCTGACAGAAATGAATACAACTTACGGATAGGTGATTTTCATGCCTTACCTTCATACGCTTTGTCCCCACCGCATTGTAATGCCAATTTACTTTCGAAGTGAAGTTTTCTCGCTTTGCTCGCCCGAACCCATGTCACAGTGAAACTTGGGCCTTCGGCCCTCACGTTCACTATAAACATCCTTGAGTCTATCCACCGCATAATTACCAATTCACTTCTATAAAAAGCAATTTTCCAAGAAAGCCTCCAGAATTCAAACTGCACAGTTGCTGCCGTAGTGCTTGCTTTAACGAAAGTCCATTGAAACCTTTCCATGAAACAGAACAATTGACAATTGGCATTCCTTTCCAACAGAAGTTTTTAAAGCAAAAAATTGTGTAAATATTCAAATGCAACTTAAATATTCTTCGATATCTTTCTTTTCACATGTCAATAACAATAAATTTTTTTCTAATCATTTATAATCTTTATTTGTCACCTTTTTTATTTTGTATGCATCTGAAGACATATATTATAAATTTTCAGCATTTAAACGTGAACATAGCGATTGTTATGTGCCATTTTGTGAAATGTGTAATAAATAAATAAATATTTGCAGGTGCTCGCCAAGTGTTCGACCGGTGGATGGAATGGGAACCTGATGAACAGGCATGGCAAACATACATCAAATTTGAACTTCGGTATAAAGAAATTGACCGTGCGCGAGTCATTTATGAAAAGTTTGTGTATGTTCATCCTGATGTTAAGAATTGGATTAAATATGCTCGCTTTGAGGAGCATAATGGCTTCATATCTGGTGCCAGACGTGTGTATGAGAGAGCAGTAGAGTTTTATGGGGAGGAAACGATGGATGAAAAATTGTATATTGCATTTGCAAAATTTGAGGAGGGGCAGAAAGAGGTTAGTGTTTAGTTTAGTTTAGTGTCATGTTGAGTAAACTTAAGTAAACTAAAAAATATCTGCAACTGTTATGCACAGAAGTGCTTATTAGACTAGTAGCAAAATGCATATACAGTGTCATATGTAGTACATAGTAAAGTCGTAAAGTAAGAAACTGTCATGTAGTTTTCACCTCAAGTTGGATTAATGTTGAATTTGAGGATATTTCTTGTTCACATAGAATCAAAAAGTTTGTCTTCCATTTTTCTATTCCTGACATTAATAGCTTACTGGAAAAATATTATACAAACTTCTGGTTTATATGGTGTGGGAACTGTTTTACCTCATTTAATTTTGAACATTTACTATTAGAAAAATCAAAAGTGTGAAGAGCACAAACTGTTTTTCCACAACACTACTAAGATTTCAAAATCAAAATTCTCAGGGCTGAATTATTAGGGTTTGGAATTTTATGCAAATTCATATTCTATCAATTTAGTTTGTGAAGTCTGGAGTTCTGGTTTGTATCCAAATTGTAGTCTTGAGATGCTTATTTTGAAGTTTTAATTTGCATATTTTGCAAGTCTGGAGTTCTTGTTTCTATCCAAATTGTAGTCTTGAGATGCTTATTTTGAAGTTTTAATTTGCATATTTTTCATGTTCTTATGCAGTGAATGGCATTGTTTGGGGTTTCCCTTTTTTTTGGCTTTTTCCTATTGAAAATTTGTTAATAGAGACTGTCAAGTTATTCAGAATAGGAATGTTTGAATGTATTAATTTATTTTTTCTTCAAAATCTTTGAACACTATACAATGTGCTGCAGCGGAACCCTTACGAAACTGAAGCAAAGATATGTCTAGGAAATAATTTAAAGCTTTAATGTCAAGCCTTAAGTCACAGTGTGGTTTCTTCCTGCTCAAATAATGTAAATTTCTTTTAACATCCTTATTTTGTAAAATTAATAAGGTGCTTATCTCTCTATTCCTTTTTGCAATTTGTATTCATTTTTTTAAGAGAAGTTTTAACTGCATATTTGTACCTTTTTATTGAAATTTTGGGTTTTAATTGTTCATGAAAGTCCAAGTCCTAATTATTTCTATGAGTGTTTTCAAAACGATTTTTGTTACGTTTTCATAGCTTAAGAAAATTGTCACCTTGATGAGAAGTTCAGAGTGCAGAACCCTAACAAGCTACTTTTGTTTCAACATTTTTTAAATCAGAATGATTCAAGCATTTTCTGTAGGGTTCTGATGTACTAAGTTACACTTCTTAAAAGGTCCACCTTTTCCAAATTTTATGTTTCCAGTCTCAGAAAGAATGGTTCCAACAATAGTACTTACAGTATGTGCGTTTCATAAAGAACTGCAGACATTCTTGTGTTATGAATAAAATGCAGGTGTCCTAAGTATTATCTGAACTTGCCTATTAAAGCCATTTAAGGCCTAAAGAAGCCACGAAGAATAGCAGAGTTTTAACTCACCTGAATTTATTCTTATAATGTGACAGTCCTCACAGATGAATAGTCAATTTTAGTCTTTATAAGATCTCTCTTCTAGTTTCTCTGCTTCAAAATGCTGTCTCTTTTTTGTGCTTGATGTTATGGGTATTCCAGTTTTCAGCTTATTTTCAGCAGAAGTTGTGGGTAAATCCTTTTAAATGTATTTCCATCAACACTTATATGACAAGTAAACTCCATTAATTTGTAACTACAAATATGAGATCACAAATATTTGTTAGTACTTTTTATTGTCTCCTTTTTTTTTAACATGGATAAATTAACAACGGAAACGTCATGAAGACATGGCTTGGTTTTTGTAGAAATGTGTATTTTATTGCAGCACGATCGTGCACGAGTTATCTACAAGTATGCCTTGGATCACATTCCTAAAGATAGAGCCCAGGAGTTATACAAAGCATATACTATTCATGAAAAGAAGTATGGTGATAGAACTGGTATAGAAGATGTTATAGTCAGCAAAAGAAAATTTCAATATGAAGAGGTAATAATTTAAAACTAAGTGTATATACTCTAAATTATTAATTATATATTCTACAAGTTTAATGTGAACATTAATGTAGTTATAGAAATTCTATCGTTAATTTTGAAATGTATATTGTCAAATTTCTTGGATATTAATATTCTCATTACAAGTAAAGAATTAAACAGTAAAGCCATGTAAAGAAATGTTCAAAGATTGTTGGTTCAGTAATTAATGTGCTGCCTGTCCCTGGTTTGGTTCAATTTCCTAATACATTAAATGTTACCTAATACACTGTTAATTTTATTTGATTTGCAGGAAGTTAAAGCAAACCCTACCAATTATGATGCCTGGTTTGATTACCTCAGACTAGTGGAAAGTGAAGGAAACCTTGAAATGATTAGAGAAACCTATGAAAGAGCAATAGCAAACGTTCCTCCCACAAAGGTATGTACATATTTTTTTAATTTTCTTTCCTCTCTTTTTTTTAGATCTCTTTTCATTATTATGATTCTGTTTTTAATTTTTTATTTTTGAAAAACATAAAAAGAATGTGTTTAATCTTAGCACAGAATTCAAGTATCATGTTCTCTGATGTAGCTATATAACTCAATGATTAGTTTATTATGTTATTTAATTTATTCATAACTCTATCTTTTATACTATTTCTTTCAAAGTTACAAGCTGTGACAAAAAAACATAATTGCCTTGAGCGGAAAATTTAATTTTTAAGCTGGTTAAGATCAAATATTTTACTTACCATAATGATAAAGTTCAAATTTTGTGTGTAATGTCAATGTGTTTATATTTTATTATTGCCATTTTTGTGTCCAGGAAAAGCAGTTTTGGAGGCGGTACATATATCTGTGGATAAATTATGCCCTGTTTGAAGAATTGGAAGCAGAGGATATTGAGAGAACAAGACAAGTGTATAGAGCATGCTTGGAACTATTGCCTCACAAAGTGTTCACTTTTACAAAAATGTGGCTTTTATATGCTCAATTTGAGATCCGTCAGAAGAATCTTACTGTGGCTAGAAAGACATTGGTATGTTTAAGAATATGTTTTTTAATACAGATCAGTAATCAATAATATATTTATTTTTTACTTATGTATTATTGCTTATTATTGCCGCTGACTCGGAGCTCGATGTACACTGCGTAACCTTCCTGGATGGAGAGGATTGTGGTTAGAGGAGAAATATGTAAGCAGCTGAATGATGCTACATGTTCTCTTCTATAGAGGGAATTATGGGAGGAAAATATGAAAAGAAATTGAGTCAAGTTAATATTTAGTTAATTAGTAAATTTGAATCGTTGGAAGTAGGTAAGAAATAAAATCTTGAATGTACCTTGGGTGTTATCTGCTTCTAATGATCTCGAGTGAAAAAAAACCCTTGTTTTTTTGGCGCTGCTTGATTATTAGAACTCCTATAATGTCCTTGATGCATAAATAACTATTATTGGTGAAAATACTCTTTACTCACAAAGATTTCAGTGTCAAGTGAGACCCTCTATAAAGTGTTCACTGTTAAGGTTAAGTTTTAAGGTGTCCATTAGGGTTGCTGTAAAACAAAATGCACATTGCAATACAAAAGTATGACTTTGAACAAAATCAACAATTAAAGATAACTTTTTCATACTTTTGTACAAAATTGTTGATATTTTATTTTTTATTTCCAGTCAGTTAATGGAGACTGAATAGCATTGGCTAACAACTTTATTCAACTCCTGAAAATTTCTGTTGTTAACTGGTGCTCATTTAGAAAGCTTCCTTTATACTTTTGTAATCCTTTCAAGCGCTTATTGGGGAGAATTTTCTAAAATGTTTGTTACATGTGTGGTGCGTTTCCAGGGAATGGCTTTAGGAATCTGCCCGAAAGACAAACTCTTCAGAGGGTACATTGACCTGGAGATTCAGCTACGAGAGTTTGATCGATGTCGTATCCTCTATCAGAAGTTTTTGGAGTTCGGTCCAGAAAACTGCGTGACTTGGATGCGATTTGCAGAGCTTGAAACTCTTCTTGGAGATTTGGATCGAGCAAGAGCTATATATGAACTGGCAGTAAACCAACCAAGACTTGACATGCCAGAATTGCTGTGGAAAGCTTATGTTGACTTTGAGGTGTCTCTTGGTGAATCAGAAAGGGCGAGGAATTTGTACGAGAGATTACTGGACAGAACCCTTCATGTTAAGGTAATTGATTCTGAAAAGAAAAGGAAAATGATGATAAAAGGTTCATTTTAGCGATTTTCATCTGTCATGCTTGATGAAGTAGTATTTGCGCATAATCTATGAATGTCCACAAAAGAAATAGGTTTGAATAAAAAATATTAATTATTTAATTCTTATTCCTTATTATTAAAGATAAATATGTGTTTTTTACATACTTTGTTTGTTTTTCTTATTTCTCTCATATATTCTTTTTCTTACACTTGGTGAAGATTATATCAATTAAGAATTTTAATCTGGCTGAAATTTATTCAAAATTGTACATTATTTTTACAGGTCTGGATGAGCTATGCCCAGTTTGAAATGTCTGCAAATGAAGAGAACAGTGTGGCATTAGCGCGACGTGTGTATGAAAGAGCCAATCAGTCACTGCGGGGTGCAAATGAAAAGGAAGAGCGGGTGATGTTACTCGAGGCCTGGAGAGATTTTGAGAGCCAGCATGGCGATGAGGAGTCTCTGAAGAGTGTCATTGCAAAGATGCCACGAAGAGTCAAGAAAAGGCAGCGAGTTCAGGCAGACGATGGGGTGAGTTGTTATATTGTTGCATTTACTTTGTCTCATGTATTAAATTTGTTTTGATTGATTTGAGTTGATTTATCGTAAAAAGCAAACAAAGACAGTGTGTGGTGTATGGGGGAGGAGTATAATCTGTGAATGTTTTCTTGAACTCCAGAATCATAAAATGTCATTGATATCATTCTTGCTTTCACCCATTCAAATGTAATATCAGTCACTGTTCACACAGATTTGAGGAAAGGTAGTAGAAAATTATTATTCATTGTACAGAATTAATTGAAATATATTTCAAAATGGCTACCTTCATTTATTTTTTATTGTGAATGTAAAGCAACATCTTTGGAACAATTCAGAAATAAAATTGTAACGTTAATTTAATTTTCAGAGTGAAGAAGGGTGGGAGGAATTCTTTGATTACATCTTTCCTGAAGACGAAGCAACCAAGCCCAACCTCAAACTGCTGGAGATGGCAAAGGCATGGAAGCGCAAACAACAGGATTTGGAGCCGCAAGAAGAGAAAGAGGAGAAAGAGGGCTATGAAGATGGAGAGGAAATTTCAAGTGCAGGTGTTGATGATGACAACGATGAAGCTTTGTGAACACATTTTGACGAAATGTCATCTATCGTGAAGCACTAAATGAATGTAGTAAGTTCGTTATTGTGGTTATGTTTTAGAGTAACATTTGTTGGGGATACTCTCAGTGTTGGATTTTCATGGAACATTTACTTAAATTTGTAATTGAAGGAAATAGTTTCTCTTTTTATTTAAGGAAATACTGGACTTAGGAATGTTTAATGGAAACTGCATTTGCGAAAATTGCACTAGTGTTCTTTGCATATTACATCTTTATGCTAGAAATCCAAATGAATACTTTCTAAAAGTGTACTGTAAATACCATATGTCTTTCAAATATAAGTTTTTTGTACATATTTTCAAAAAGTTGTTTTCTTTTACCGATGGCATTATTAATAGCGGTTCTATGTGAAAAATAATTTAAGAGCTGAAATCTGTTTTTAGTTCCTTAAATTTTACCAACTCAGACTTAAAATCAATTTGAAGTTACCTATTCAAAAATACTTTGATGATTGTAACTATAGGTCAGTTTAAAATGACAATAGAAATATTTCATACTACCTAGCAGTTTGTTAATAATTGTTCTCTGCTAAGTAACTGATATAACTGAATTTTCGGGTACATAATTATTAAAACAAGTTAACTTTAAATCTACTCTCTTTCTTCATGAAATCAAATGAACCTGATGAAATCATGTCATTACCCTTATCTCTTTTGTCTTTATGATTTAGAAATAGGGAAGTAATTTACAGAAAAGCCCCTCTTTTATGCTTTTCAAGGCTCTAAACAAAAACAACTATCTTAGGTGGCTCAGGAAATCAAGTGATGTCACTGCATGTTGCTCTCACTTGATGTGCCTCAACTGGGAGATCCTAGGGTGCAAGTGCTCACTGCGACAGGAATTTTGACACTAGCTAGATAGCTAGCAACTGTCTAGGAATGTTCTCCTTACCAATTTACCAGAACTAAATAGAGGATAAACAAAAACTTCATGAAAAGGTTTGCAATTCCAAGCATGCAAGATCGATAATTTCACTCATCAATAATCACTCGACTTCCGATAGCTGCTTCACAGCTACTACTCCAATCTTTTCCTTATAGTCTATTCTAAATATACTGTTTAATGGCCTCAGTTCAATAGAAAGCAATGGGGGAGACAAATAACACCCACATTAATGTATCAAATTGTTATTTATTTTCATTCCTCAATATATATATATCTACAATTGCCTGTTTTTTGTCATTATTTGGACTGATAATATAGGTAGCAAAAACAAAAAAACAGAATCACATTTCTCACAGCTGTATATATTACATAGGTTGTGTATATTTATATTAGAGATTGAAGCAAACATTAACAGTCTCCACAAGGACAGCATGAGTTCCAACACAAGATTGCTAAAATGTTTCCTTAAATTTTTTTTCTTCATATATCTTGTACTCAAAGGTTTATCACAAAGAATTATAATTCCACATTTGAAGGGTATATCATTAGTGTCATAGTGGGTTAAAGCAAAAAGCTTGTTTTTTCTAAGTGTTAATTAAAAAAAATTACACAATTCCCACAAAAATGTCTACTATAAACAAATACTATTTATTGTTAGTTAAAAAGTATTATTAATGTACAACCTAGGTAGTAAGATCCTACTTTTGTGCAATTGTCACAAGATTACCAAAAATCTTACTTCTAATATTTATTATAAAGCTTACTAATTTATTGCTCTTGGATTTGGTTTGAGGCTACACTAACAGAATTAAAAATAACTTGTAGAACATGCCAGGAGCGAATGTCTTCAATAAAATAAAGAAATATGCTATTAGTTGGTTTCAGAATGATAACGTTCGTGTATAAATATTTCTGTAATGGGACAATAAGACACTTTACCTGAAGACATTTCTATTTTTACATGTAAAAAAAAAAACAACAAAAACATCAGTTCTCTGTGAATAAGTCTTAGCATATTCTCATGGCTTTCACAAAGTTCTTATTAAATTATAAGATTTATTATAAACTATCAGCTTTAGTAGATTAGCATGAAGTACTTGGTAGAAATAACAGTTCTCCTTAGACACGAGAATATAAGTGGATAGTATAAAAGTGTGAAATCTGTAACAATTTGATTGTTCAGACATCACACACATACACAATTATATATTACTTCCACATTACAAATTGTCAATGTCACTGAATAGTATATAACCCTTTATATATAACATACAGTATACATTAAGATGATTATCGAAATCACTACGACTCAGTGAAAATATATAGTATTGATATTCCCAGATATGCCATCGCTATCTTTCACATGCTAAAGACAGATATATAATAAAATAAAGTTAATCATGAAGATTTGAAAATGGTATGCCTTAGAAGCAAAATCTGCTTAATTTTAATGAAAGTGTTTCACTATCAGTCATTTGTGAAATGATATTACAGAGATTGTGCAATTAATACACACACACATTATAAAAACACTCATCAACAGTTCTTTAAATGGAAGCAGAATAATATTTTTCTGTTCGTTACAAAGCTAATCGTATATTCAGAAGACACTGAACTGGGAATATGTAAACATAAAACTCACATCTCAATGCTCTATTTCTGTATAATAGCTGCCTTGGATCTGAAAGCTTGGCAATTATTTGACCTGAGACTTGACAAACCCCATAATGCATATTGGACATTAGCCACAACGGACAATAGCACTAGCAATTGGACATTACAACACCGCATGAAAATATTGGAGTGCTGCTATATGTTTTCCTTTGCTCCTATTATTATTTTGGCGACAGTGAATAGCAAGTATTGTCCACACTATAATGTGAATTATGCTTTCAGAGAGCGGGAATCTAAATCCCAAGCATGTTCTTTCCAGGTGCACTGTTGTCATTAAACATTAAGCAAAACTGTGATCCCTAGCAAAAAAAATATTTTTACTATTAAAAACATACCATTTCATTACAGGCAGTGCTCAAGGTGACAAGACAATGAAAATTCTAAGGCAAAGAAATATTTACAATATATCCTCATTAAAGATAACGAACTTATACAGTAGTAACTACAATTACTGCATTACAGCATATCTTAACAATTACTATCTACAAATTCAATGACAATTATAGGTTTTATTGCTAGCAAACAAAATCTTTGAAGCAAAAAGAGATTGACAAGAAAAAAAAATTACTCAAGAAATTGAAAATAGGTAGTCAGGAAGCGAGAAGTGTCTGAAAAATAACCCCACCGCCTATCCATTAAAATGACAGAAGACACACTTAACATCAAGCAAAAAAAAATAAAAATCAAGAAACAAATCAGCTGGAACAGCTGATTCTTCCACCTTCACAAGTCAACATCCTCAGGCCTTACAGGATGCGTTAATGGAACAACAGATTTTTTCTTCACGTCTCTTGACAAAGCTTTACGCATATCTGGACAGAGAAATTTAACATTGTGAACATATTATTAAAGTAGTAGACCAATAAATTTAATATTTACATAACAAAATCAAAACAATAATTTACTACATCATAAGTGAGAGAAAAAATAGATAAACTTAAAGGTCACATATAAATTCAAATCTAGTATCACATTGTAGAATATGAAATTCCCCTTTAAATAAACCAGCACTAAGAGATGATTAACATGTAAAATAGTGTTATTCAATTTACACCTTAATACACAGTAAAATTACAATTTATGTTTTAAAGGAACTGTGCCACTATAAACTTCCCATTTACCAAGTTTTTTTATTGTCTTTCCAGGAAAATTGAAACAGTTCTATCAAAACATGATATTTTCATTTCATGGTGTGTGTATTAAAAAAATAAGATGCAAAGTGATTAGTGATCACTACATCTTGAAACAGCTGAATAATTTGAAAAGATTAGAATAATATAGACACAGAAGAAAGAAAGAAAAAGAAAGAGAACAGCTAGACTGCATCGTGCTCTAATTACGATTTGTTTCTTGCTACTGTTGCAATCTAATGCAAGAATGACACAATCATGTGTCTGCTACCTGAGAAAGTGGCAATATCTCTCTACCCAACCCCCAGCAGTCAAGTAGGCAGAAATATTATTTGGGCAATAAGCATTAACAATCAAAGTTACTCACCAAAAGCATCTTCATCAGGATCACCAGAGTAGTATTCAATAACTGTGCGATAAACAATGTACCCTAATCTCTTGTACATGTTTATGGCTACTTTATTTGATACTCTAACAAACAAATCAACAAAATATGCCCGCTTCCTGAAAAAGAAAATGAGTATAGAACATGAAAAGAATTTTAACAAGATCAAAATTCAAAAGACATGAGACCTGTGTTTTGTTGTTTAATGGATACAATTTACAGAAACATCACAAGAAATTGATTGTTTGTCATCATGACCAAAAAAGCAGTAAATTACCTACTCTTAGACTCAATCACATTGTTTTTACATTAATATAAAATGAGATCCAGATTTGAAGATGGAGGGGGGATGTGTGCGTATCTAGTTAAAAATAAGTGTTTCCAGGAAAATATTTCTGTCCAATGTATTAATTTGAAGTGTACAAAAGTATGTAGGGAAAATACTAGATATACACCATATATTGTACCACTCTTCTTTTTGTTTGATAGTTGGATCTCAGCATAGGCAGTGTTGCCGCATTTTAGTGCCCTCACCACATCATACTGCATGTTCTTTTATGGGCAATCTAAGGCAAATAGAAAAATTCAGTTCTTTACTTTGATATTTTTCAGTTCAATATCTTCTGTCAGGATACTTTTAAAGTTGTGAAATGTTGGTTTGGGGTATAGCATAAGCACTCAGCTGGTACAACGCTCCTTCCCCTTCAAATAAGCACTTCAAGTTAGTGTCAACAAGGAAAGATTGTGTCACTAGGAAATGTGTAGGCAATATCACATATCTCTCAAACATTAGGCACAAAAAGTTTGGTGTAACGTGTGTGTCGTAATACTGATTGAAATAATTTTAAAACTAGTAAGGAGTTTACTAATTTAATTAAATTTAATTTTTTTAAATGTATTTCATGAATCAATACTTGATACTTGAACTTTAAGACTTCCAATGATTAATCATTCCATTACAGTCATTTCTCAAAAAAACACTTCTCCAAATCTGAAATTTGTACAATGGCTCATCTAATACTGTTAATAATTGTAAATAAATTATGCAGTCTGGAATTGAACTAACACTACACTGTAATACCTTCATATTACATAATTTATGAAGATAATGATTAAAAGTATTATAGTATTAGTAACAATTGAAATACACTGAAGTGTTAACTTTGATTTACTAACACTGATTTGCTTAAATGAACAAATCTTACTTCTCAGACACATCTTCCAACCAAGCCATTAAAGTAGCAGCAAGTCCCAAACGTCGGTATTCTGGAGAGACAGTAAGAGCAGTTACATGCCCATGCCAACTTTCTCCATGTCCTTCTGCTTTTCCCATAACTATAAAAATTAACAAATTATGAGTTAATAGAAACACAATCCATTTCACAATGATGAATTTATACTTACTGTAGCCCATAATTTCTCCACTTGGAGATTCTGCTACTTGGAAATACTCAGGCCAATGTGCTAAATATTGCATATAAAAGGAGAGACCATACTTCTAAAAGTTAAGGTTGTCTAGAGATAGAAGTAATGAAAGTAAAGAATATTTTGATCTATCTAGAGTAATAAAAAGGATACAGTTTCGGTCAGTGGATCTAAATTCCTGAAAGAGAGAAATTTCAGTCAATATTTTAACTAAAACAATTATGTACTTTTCTTTGAAGATGATTTACAAGAGAGCATGTTTTAGCAATATCAATTAGCAAATACTTACACATTATTAAACTTAAACATATCGTTACAAGTAAATGGTCTTAAAGTCGTCATTTTTAATACTGCCTTTTAACACCAGTGTTTCAGTCACTCCACCTCCACAAATGCAGAAAACGCGCATGTATGCAACCTGCTGCTCACTGCTGCTGCAGAGAACAGAGAGCTAAGTTTTTTCGAAGTTCATTTGTTCTTCCCGTTCAATATAACCAACAATAATAGTGAACTTCTGTAAGAACTGTTCGTTACCAAATATTAAGCTTTAAAAAGCTAACGGCCTTTAGTTAATTTCTTTATCAAAATTAATATGACTAAAAAGATGAGTTTTTAGGTATATAACTTTCTTTCAACTAATATTATTTTTAGTACGTATAACTGTAACGTTGGTTAAACTGAAATATCCAATGAGTCTACTACTGCTCCCAGCGACTGCAATCGACGTTAATGACGGGGCGGAGCGGGCAGTCAAGTTGAATGGACCATGTGAAAGTGTCGTGATACAGTACCAGAGTTTTCTCGTGCTTGAAATAATTTCGCTGCCAAAGTAGCCTCGGTATATGCCCAGAAGATCGCCTCAAGAGTGGGCGTTCGCGATTGAAGATGGACCAACAGAGAAGCCCGCGTAGGTCTACGAGTGCTTTCGTGTACGCTACCTATTTGCAACCAACGCCGTTTAGCGTGTGCGTTCTTCCTCTATCGACTAGTTCCTGGTACGATAGGTTGTTTTATGATAATTAATTGTTTCATTTTTGAAGCAAGTTCAGGATAAAGAAAATCATATCATGGAAATGAAACAATCCAATTTACACAAAGTACCACAAACTAAACGCCAGGCCAAAGTTTTAGAAGAAAGTTTTTGGGATTGTAGTGTGTGCACTTACAGAAACACTGCTGAAGCTTTTAAATGTCTAATGTGTGACGTTAGGAAAGGCTCATCGACTAGAAAACCAAGAATAAACCCCCAGTTGGTGGCTCAGTACAATCCTACTCCACCAAAAATGAACAAAAAAGAAGGAAATTTTAAGGAAGGAGCTCCTCGAGAGGGGCAGGTGAAGGAAAAGTCTGATAAAAAAAATAACCCTTCCAAAAGTAAGTCAACAAAAAAGAGCTGGTACCCACCCAGATTAAAGAACGTGGACAGGAGTACAGCTCAGACCCGAGATGTTACTGTAAACAATGTGACAGTGTTTATTACTGAGTATAAACCTAAATTGAAGAAAACTCTTTCTGAGCAGTCAGGGCAGTCAAGCAGTGCGTCTTCAGAAAATGAAAGTCAGTCTGAATACAATACTGATGCAAGAAGTGCAGATGTGGATACAGATTCACACAGTTCATAAATAGTGAAATGTAGTGCAGACATTGTCTGTAATTTGTGCAAGAGGAATGCTGCAATATAAAAAGAAATTTAATTAAATACCCTTTTTAATTTTTTTTCAATGTCTTGAATATTTTTTTTATTTTTAAATTTTTCTTGAGGTGTGTGTAAAAGTGTTTTTGGAAATATTTACATTCCTTTGTGAGAGATATTGACTGGTATATACGGCATCTAACTGCACTTCTCGATATGCAAATTGTGTGTTTTAAACTTAAGGTGAATATACACAAGAACATGTAATATTGCAGGGGTTGAGAAGAAAAACATTTTATTGAGTGTTCTTTACCTGCGAGGTTATGTTATTGGTTTGCAATCGAATTAATAGGTTAGACTAGTTATGGAGAAAACTTTGTCTAAAATAGTTTTTTGTGTGTTTGTAATAGTTGTTTTGTGTGTCTTATAGCAAATGTTACACTGCCAAATGGAATTAAATATTTAAGTGTTAATTGTACAATTAATCACTTAGTCTTCAAAGTAAGTCGGGATTCACAATAGATGGCCATTAGCACATATAGCAGGCATCAAAATTTGTTGTAATACATGTACTTTCTCCACTAATTAAGTATAAAAGTAAAATGTGTGGCTATCTATGATTTTTTTCTTTACAAAAAAAAAAAAAATTAAGTGTGGTTTCTTAACATTGTCAGGGACATTTTCATCATGAACGTTGTCACCTGCCTCTTGTTCTCTATTGTAACAAGTGGTTTTGACTTAACATGCACTAAAAGAATGACTGTGCACTTTGTAGCACCCACTGGTAAACACCTTTTTCCCAACAAATTTTGACTTTCTTCGAGATTTTTGTTTCATGGTTGTGGACCGTTTTTTTCTTTCTTTTTTCTTTCTTTCTTTTTTTCAATTGCTTTTTTTAATGCTTTCTTTTATGCAAAAAATGTGTTAACTCTTTATATCTTTTATGAGATATGTTTGAATGTGTTTTGCTGCATAACATTTTAATGATGTATGGTTTAGAGTACTTGGAAAACCAGTGTTCTATAGATCTCTGGAAGAACATTACTGAAGGGTGGCCACTTTCTGGAAAAGCTGGAAAATTCAGAGTTTAATTGCTCTTGAAAAATCATGCATTGGAAAAATCTGAAAATTTGTAGAAGAGTTATTGAAAGTTAGGGAAAATGTTATATAACTAGATACTATTTCTTAAAAAGTAGGACAGCATTATTTTTTGCTCAATTTTTATTAGGTAAGAAAATATTGCTAATTTGTTCTTTGTCACTGTGAAATATGAGAGCTTGCAAGTTAATATCAGACTGGCTTTAATATTTTGTTTAAGTAGTGTGAAATTATAAATCTTATCAGGAAAAAGTGCACTAAACAACCGGGAAAAGTGAGGGAAATTTCTTCCAGAAAATGAGTGGCTACCCATTACTGAAATTTAATAAACAATTGACACTGTCAAAGTATCTAAAATTGCTATATGTTTCTGACCTAGATTATAAATTAAAATTCTGTATCATGAACAAACGAATGTTGGGATGGTATTAATTTCTCCAGGTGCATTAATATTGTAGTAATTTTTTGATTTAGAATTTTTGTTTTAGATGGGTTTTGGAAAAATTCAATGGACATCAATACAGTCTAAATTGCATTCATCCGGTTTTCTAACATCTCTTTCACAGATCTGCTTAGTGAAGGCTCCATATTTACCAGTTTTTCTAGAAAGCATTTCACCTAAAATTGCATTGTATAAAATTAATAAAAGATAGACACATTAAATGCTTTGTAGTGTGGTAGAAAAAATGTACTATCTTTACTTATCAAGAGGTAATGTGAAGTATACCTATTGTCAAGAAATGAGGAAAAACTTGCTGCCATTTATCTTTTATACTCATAAAAATTTCTTGAAAAATCTTTGGCGAAGTCTCTTACATCATCTTGTAGAAATTGTAGTCTTCTTCTTTGATAGAGAAATCTGAACAATGTCTAGATAGGAGATAAATGTTATCTGTAATTCAGTGATTGTGTCACAAGAGGAAGCAAGGATATAATTAGATGGAAGAACTTGTGCCTCTCAGAAACTAAAATGTTCATTTTTGCCTGTAGTTCTCAGTAGAAACTCTCATGGTTTATTCTTAGGTCACAGCTTCAAATCTACTCAAGAATGAAAGTCAAGGATGGCAGGAGGATGATGGTACTCAATATAATCATCATTTCTTTTCAGCAAAAAATTAATTTTGTGTGCCCATTGCTTTGAAAGAATTATTGCACCATTCATATTATCGTTAATAGTTTTATTGATATATATAGGGATCTGTGATAACAGTTCAGAAGTGTCTATCAAATGGTGTGTAAGATGGTCATTTGTCATCATCTTTAGGTTCTCAGAAGAAAAGTATCAAATTTTTAAAAGCAAAACTAATAGCATTATGCTAAGAACTTTCATAGAAATAACTTTAAGTACATCACATCTTACCTATTTCTTATTTAATTTTTCCTGAACTGAAATGTGCAGTTTTGATTGGGAAAAAATTGCATTTCAAGAATAAAAAACTATTAATGAAATGTTAAAATTGAAGAATTTTTGTATGCTTTGCAGTATTATTGGTTTAAAATTGTTTTAAAAAAATGTCCTCAGCAAATGTATGTAATGAATGCAGGTTTGGATTAGTGACACACTTTTGTAAGTGATTACGGTTAGGGCTGTTGAGATTCATGTAAGGTCCTTACGGATTCCACATTAAAGTGAATGTGAGAATGAACAACTAAATCAGGACCCATACCCCCCATCAAAAAAAAATTGTCAGACAGAAAAAATTGTAAGAAACTTTTATTAATTATAACCATTTACCAAATTCTGTGACTGTGGACTTTCGCTTTGACAGTTCAGTGTTGAAGAAATTGCTTTTGGGGGCTCTAGGTATTGGCCCCTGCCAGGCCGCCGGTAGTTATGCCACAAAATTATAACATTTTGAGCTCCATTAGTGCGGAGGTCTTACAGTTGTCTTTCCAATGTTATGTGGTGGCAACCGAAGTACACGACTGTTTATTGAGATAAATATATACATATTTAGATCATTTTAAAACCAGTAAAGGAAGTAAGGTGATAATTTGCTGGCAAGCCAATGATATGAAATGTTATGAGAAGTCAATGTTACAACATCAGTCAGGGAAACTTGGCGTTTCATATGATATTTAAGTTCTGATTTTTAAAACCTATTTAAAAATTGTGACTAAAAGACAAGATGCTAAGGAAAATTAATTTAATGCAGGGTCAGTTGTAAGCATGATACAATTGTTCATTTTGTTGTATTAGATTTTCAGTATTTACTTCTCGAAAGGCAAAATAGTAGACTGATACTCTGTCTGAAAATGTTTACAGTTGTAATAATAAATAAATGTAAAGAATTGATATGAAAAGCAAAATCGTATGTGAATATTTTACAGATTTAATGAATATTTCACTGTATTTAAATCAACACTGTAATTTTAAAATCTATAAAGGATAACCTTTCTCATGGTGTATTCTCTGTTAATTGGTGTTGGTTGCATTGTTACACATGTGTGTACTAATTGTGGTAATTGCATGAACTTGCACCAAATTTTTTTATTTTTTAAGTTGTTTTAAAGAAATATGTGTGAAAATACACAAACAATAGAATAAATGTAAATATATTTTATCCAATGTTCAGATTCATGTGAGGAAATTGAACTTTCTAGAGAGTTTTCGAATTTAAGAAGTGACTAATTTCATCAAACATATCTTAAAGAAATTGAACAAGAATTTGCAAGATTTAAATTTTAATGGATGCTAGTGTCGAGCGTTTTCTTACCATCTTTATTATTGTTTTAGCAATGGTTGTATGCTGAAGGATTTATTGTCTTTTCTGAGGAGGAACTTAAATTTGTAAATGCTCTTTAACTTGGAATTAAATTACAAATTTTATTTCATATTTGTATTTGTTAAAATGGTTCCATGCATAATGGCTTGCAAATTGAATTTAATTACAAATGTAGCTGGAGAATGGCACTCCCAACTTAGCAGCTGGAAATGACTGTTATGGCAGTAAAATTGAATGTATTTTTCTAAACTTGGGATCCTAGAGAAATCTCAAACTAATGAAGTAGGCTATGTTTTTTGTAATTATAAAGACTTTTTGATGAATAAAATAATTGTTAATAATGGAAGATGCTCCTGTACATTATGGACATTTGAGAAAATTAATAAAAAATATAACAATTTGAAAATAAATATTTAGTACCATGTTACTTTTTATTCATAAAAAGAGCGTGTACAGTGTTGTATGTAGCATCGCTTTGCAAACTGTAGCTTTATTAATGAAGCTACATTAGAAAATACACAATATTTTAATTTTAAGAGTTAGGTTTTTAATTGTATACATAAGATATCAGTCGTAATGCCAGGATAATGCCCAGTTGGTTATGTATTGGCATGCATATGTTTACTATTCATACTGGAGAAATTTCTATGACATTGGCATGGAATAAATTTGTTCCCTGGGGAACCTTGTGTAATTTGTTGCATGTTTTCTAAGAAAAGTACTGTGAAATTGAATTCTCATCTAGCTCTTAAGATGTTTTTCTGAAGTAAATTGTTTTCTCAGTTACTAATTGAATTCTGCATCAGAATATTCATGTACATTGGGAATAGTCGCAGTTGGTTAGTAAATATTTGTGTGATTTCTTTTTTTTTTTTTAATTCAGTGTTTTTATTTGTGATAAAAGAAAAGATAAAAATATCTTAAATCTCTAATGATTTTCTTAATTTAAATGTAGTGATTTTTGTGTAGAAATGTTGACACATCTTTTAGAATTTCTAATTTAAATACAAACATTTGAAGAATAAATGAAATTTTAATGGATTATTGACCACACAAATGAAATTTCGAAGTCCTTTTTTGATGTTTTTGAGTTATTTACTTTGCTCTGTCTCTTTTTTGCTATTCTTTTGATTGACAAAATCATTGAAAGTACTAGTGTTTGGGTGGAGTAAATTATCTGTTATTTCCTCTTTAACCAAGTCACAGGAAATGTACAGGAAAATCTTTGATCCTGATTGTTTTGTTTCATTACAACAATGTTAGGTATTAAATTGTGAATTAAAAATGAACCCATTGTGTATCTCCTACTTGGCAAAAAACATTCAGAAGACAAATTTAACAATATCTTCAACTTGATTTATTTCAAAACACAACTTATGAACTTGGTGAGTTTCACTTGTGTACTTGTGTACTAATGATATGTATTGGCCAGTTATAAGTTCTATGTATAATTCAGTGAATAAAATTGAATATGAAAAGTGTGGAATATTTTGCTCTTCTATTTCCACATTGAGCAAAATATTGTGAAAGTGTTGTGATGCATAATGGTTCTTAAGATAACATGAACATTTGTTATTTTCAAGAAAAAAAATATATGTTCCTGAGTGATAAATTTCCCTTTAACTTTCTAAACAATAGACAAAAATAAGTTCTTAAAAAGTATTAGAAAAATATAGATATTGATATTATAATCTTTATTTCTTTCTGTTGTTACCTTCATTTGTATTTATTTTAAAATCGTGTAAAAAAAGTTAGCTAGAAGATTGTCCATAGTATTCCATTGTAGTCTATAGTCACATTCTGGAGCATTTTGAAGTGTGTTTCTTTTGTTGTGTTTGAAAAATCAGTAACGCCACACTTATTTATGTTCTGCGACCCAAGGCAGCAAATCTGCATCTGAGTTTTGTTGCTGGTGATTTTTTAAATAAAATTGCCTCTTTCCAAAAACTTTTGTTGTTTAAATTTTGGATTTATTAGTTGTTAAAAGGTTTTGTAATAAAACTCGAATTAATTTAGTACTAATGAGCATAGTAATGACTAGCCATCTTAGTCATATTTCTGTCTCATAGATGCTAAGAAGAGATTGAAGTATGAACGAGGGAAACAAATGTGTTTCTAGTGCACTAAATGACATTCAGGGATCTTTTTCTTTCAATTGATAGATGCAACCTTGAATCAAGTTCCAGCATTTTCTGTAGCTTTTTCAAAATTGGTTTAACATAATAGAGTGCTTTGTGACATTTTGTCAACAAATAATTTATTTGTGGAACTTGGACGTGGAACTTTTACTCTACATTATGCTTTATTAAACACACGACAGTTGAAAACATGTTTACATTGTTAACAGTATTTTCTATCTACAACTGATGAATACTAACCAATGCATTAACAATTTTATCTTGTGAAGCACAATGTATTTGCAACACAACAAAATTGCTCACTATTCTAATTCATAGAAAACATTTTTAGATTGCTCACTATTCTATTCAAATTGCTAATTCTTTTTTTAAGGAGAGCATTTTAAAGGGACATTACCATCCTGAGCAGTTATGATATCAATTGCTCAAGTACTGTTGTTGCTTTTAACAAGCATGTCAATTCTAGTTACTTCTTTTTACAGAGGCACTGAATATGATATTCTGGTTTCGATGTGAACATTTGTTGTTTGAGATCAAATTCTGACTTAAGAATACATTAAAATTTATTTTAATGATGGTTTGTATGTAAGTTTTCTTATATACTCATGAGGTAGTACGGTTTAATTTCTCATCTATTTGGTATTGCTGCTTTCTAAAATAACCTTTCCTAACGTTTAACTTATTCTCTATATTTTATGCTGTATATTATTATTCATTTTTTATTTTACAAATTAAGCTCTCAAAAATCTCTATTTGTTCTCCTAAGTAAACATTTATTGAGTACTATGCATTTCGTTCAGTAGTACATTTTTATTGTGTAACTGACGTATATCCGCCTTACGGTTGTTATTATAGTATTGATATTACTAGGCAGCAATCTAGGCTCTATTGTCATATGATTTACCTTAATTTTCTTGTGACTGGATTAATGAAAATTGCAATTAATTTTTT
The DNA here is from genome assembly GCA_038098605.1 of Gryllus longicercus. Classification (NCBI taxonomy): domain Eukaryota; kingdom Metazoa; phylum Arthropoda; class Insecta; order Orthoptera; family Gryllidae; genus Gryllus; species Gryllus longicercus. Next base: position 1,013,572 of record JAZDUA010000039.1, on the reverse strand, counting down.
GTATTGAACTTATTTATATTATGGTATCTGTTCCTAAAAGTAATGATATAGAAATTTCCACAATTGGCTTTTTGAATATTTATGATCTGTCCAAAGAGAAAGCTTAAGAATCCTGTAATAACACACAAAATTATTTTTGAGGCTATGTTTTTCATTGTTCAGACTATTGTATTTTAACAATCTAATTAGCAATAAATTCTTTATTCTGTTCATAGAAAACTATTTTCTTAAACAAATGAATTGAATTGTAACACATGCATGGTGATTTTTACTGCAATGGATTTTGATGTAAAATGTAATTTGGGGTGAGAAAGCCTACAACTGCATTAGGATGACCTTTTTATGAATTCGTAGGTAGTGTTTTTTGAAAAGGAAAGCTTTTTATTCCAAAATATACTTTCAAATAATATATTATTTGAAAGTGTAAAGTAATAAACATTTGCAGGCAATTTCAAATTATTTTTATGTTTAATCATAGAACTTTTTGCCTGTACCCCTTAGAAAGTAACAGAAAAATCTGTTATTTTAAAATCTGAAAGATAATTTAATGGAAAAAAATATTGCACATGTTGTTTTGAAGTAACGTGTGTTAGTGGTACACTGAGATATGGTCTTTGCTTTTTTCATTTTAGGTGAAGTATGTTAAATACTATATTATAAATAGAAGTAATTTATAGTTTAGATAATTTAGTGTAGATTTTTGTAAGGATGATAAATATTTACTATCTTTTAGGATAATTTTAAACATTTTCTTATTGTTTATTTAGTTTGTTTACACTTTGAAGTTTTGTGTCCTGTATTTGTTTCTGTGTACAAAATATTTTTGATGTGTTCAATTTTTATATAGCTGAGTATGTGATTTGCTTGTAAATTAAAATTTGAAATGGGTTTCTCTGTAACTGAAAGTATGTTAATTTGCATTATGAAAAAGTGAATATTTTTCTCATTTAATAAAGAAATTTTTAATTACTTGTCAGGGTCTTTATTTGTAATGAATAATATAAATTAGGTAGTTATTTATCTATTCACTGACTTGCGTTTTCAATAATATGGTTACAACTAATAAATTTTGAACATTTACTTAATATTTCAAATACAATTTTCCCTGCTTGAAGAGCCTTGTCTTTAAATGATCGTGAATTTTTTTTGTTGAACTTTTTATTACATTTCAAATGAAAACATTTGAAATAGTAATACATAATCATTAAATACAAACAAATTTTGAAGATAGAGGTTTATTGTCAATGAAGAAAAAGAAACTTAATTTATGAGTATTTATTTATTTAATATATGCACAGAAATTATTACAAACATTACACGAAATAAAAACCTTATTGTTACATCTTTATATACAGAACATTTAATTCTTTGCTTGATCAAAGTTACTGCCTTTTATCATTCTACATAAGAGGAATGAGTGCAAGAAAAAAATTTGTGGAATTTCATCTTGCTTCTCTAGAGAATACTGTACATCTATATTCATTATAGAAGTGTCGTTCAGTGCTGGGCATGGTTTAATATGTTTCTGAATGATATGCCAGTGTAATTATCTTTTTCATAAAGATATTATGTTTATTTCATCAAATACATTTATCAAAAGCATCAGTTTTGACAACTTTTCACTTGAAATTGAATAGAATTGTGAAGCTGATCACATCATAAGCAAGGGTTACTTATGTATGAATTTTGCAATTTACATGTCTTCTCTGCATATGTTTGCAATATAATTTTATAAATCTGTTTGAAAAACATTAGTTCTTTCAGAATTTATCAATTTCAATAATATTCTTTTAATTATTTCCAGCCATTTGTCCTTAAAATAAAGCACAGTATACAAAATGATAAAAAGGTGACGATTTTGGGAAGAAAACCTGTACCAAAAGTCACATAATATAATGGAAATGTAAAGGATGTTTTTAGATTGGTTGAGGATTTACAAAATGCTAAAATATTCATATTACTGATGGTAATTGAACACAATAGAACATAGTTGTAAATATTCAACTCAGTAAGTCTTTTTAAAGCTGATCTACGATTGTTACGTGAATGAAATTCAACATAACTTTTCAGTGAAGATGTGAGTTATTTCAATCAGTGATCTGTTGAGAGTTTACTTATCTGGTAAGCACTGGGCACACATTAACAACATATTTTATCATCTTTTTACCAATGTTTTCAAAACATGCTCTACTATTGTGCATGTCTTGTTTTATTACTTTTATATAAATGCAAACTATATAGCTGACTATTCACATTGATAAAGATTGTGGGATGTTATGAACTTGCATTTATTATCAATACAAACAGAATAAGAAGATATTTTTATACATAGTACATACATTTAAAAAAGCATCAGGGAAAACAATACGGAAATTATTTCCATAACATACATCACCAAATTACAGTAGTTTAACATAGTAGGAACACATTGTATGAGACTAGATTACTTTGGAATACTTCATTAAAAAATTACTCTTATCTATTTGTGTGTATATGTTAATTTTATTTACATGTTTTATTAAGGACTAAGTGCCATGATGTGTTTACACCTTTAGTATATTAATGTGTTGAAAAACATTGAACTTTGTTAATCGCACATTCAGAACACTCATACAAACAGCTAGGGGAATATAACAAAGTTATTATTTCTCTTATATGTTAAAGAAGAAATCGAATACATGATTGAAAATATGAATATCTTAAGAGTTATGTTTGGGAACTTGTTTTAACTGAAAACATTGTTTGTCTTTCTCATTTCACTTAAGAGCACTATTCACGAATTATGATTTTTGTATTTCAAATGATACTTATTCTTAAAACACACCATCACATTACGAGCCAATATGATACTTTATACACATGAAGGAGCTGATTGAAGCCATATTAGTTATATTGATTGATCTAAAATAAAGGACACAGACGAGAAAGAGTGAGAAAGATAAAACTGTAATAACCAGGTGTGCTTCTGACACAAACTTTGCTGTCACAACTTCCCTGCATGAGCCATCTTATTTGTGCTATATATTTTCAGGCCAGTAGCATTTCAAAGATTAAAGTTTAAATTACGAGTTTAATATAACTCTTCCCTAACTGCTATCAAAGCCTTTCCGGCTGGTTTCAAAAATTTAATTTATACTTTATTTTGGGCTCAAAAACCACTATAAGTTGAATCTATCATTTCTTACTGAAATTTTAAATAAACCAGTCTTTAATCTTTCTTACTTACAAAATAGCTCACTTCCTGATCAATGGAGTTGTAGCTAATTGAAAACAGATTAGAAACTGAACTCGTGCATCAGCTGTGCAATAGGAACACTGCCTTTCCAAAATTGATTTACATGCTATTATAATGCTACAACCAGACACAAAATTTTGCTCAGGCTACATCAAGCACACCTTGTTATTTACATTTTGAGAAATATGAGGGAATTGGAATTAACGAGATAACAGAGCCTGTGGTTGTTTACTGTCTCTATCTAGTCCAGACAAATTCTAGCTTATACTCATAGTATCTTAATAATTAGTATAATAAAGTAGTACTGTTGTGAATAAAGTACTGCCATTCAGAAAATGTGATGAACTGTAATTTGCACAAGAAAGGGCTAAGATTTTGTAAAAGATGTCTAATATGTGTATTTGTAAAAGATATATAATACATAATATAATCTAACAAAAAAATGTTTTAAAAATTTGATATCTTTTTCTCTAAATAACTATGAAGGATTGTAGAAATTGCAATAAAAAAATACAAATACGTGTATAACACCTGACAATTAATAATACTTTTAATTAGAAATTAAGTATTTTGTGAAACGTAAATTGCAATAAAATATCTCAAATAACATGAATTAAAGAATGTATAAAATAAACATTCATAAAATATTTAATTGTCATCACTTGAAAAATTAGCCCAATCTGTACATCTTTGATCTAGAGTATGAGGGAACTAATGTTTGAAAATGCAATGAAGTATGACCAACATTACTAATGATCACAGATCAGATGATACAGAACTAGTCAAAGATTTTGTTCTTTGACACCACCAATATCTTTACATACCATTGAGAATTTCCTCTTTATTATGGAACTGAAACCAATTCTTAAGCTCCTGTTTCCAAGATTTCTACAATCATTTTCTTCTTTTTCAGAAGATTTCATTTATCTCTGCTATTGGTCAATTCATTTATAAATGTTCATACAATTTCTCAACCCAATGAGAAACTGAACTATATGTTTGATACATGATATATGTACTGTAGGATTTTGCAACACACAACTTTTCCTACTTTTCGTTATAAAATTATTGAAGTTTGAAAAGTTACAGTAACATTGGGATTAAATAAACAACTTATAACATTAACTATCCACTTATGAGCTTTTTAATTCATAAAGTTATTATTCTGCATCTTGAATGCATATATTATCTACTTCTTATGTGTATAAGTAGTAAGACAAATTTGACAAAAGGGAAGAACATTAAGAAAACTGCTGTCCCTTACAAAATTGCTTATGTACTACAGGAAAATATAGTACTTAAAGAAAACTTACATGCTGAATTTTAATTTTCATAGTTACATCACTGCAACTAGTTCATTTGTTACTCTGTTGACATTATTCCTTCAGCAGTTTGGTTCTTTGCCCTCTGAGTTTTCATTATCATGAAGTGAAAAACAGCAATATGAAAAATGCCAACCTATAAACATTTTGGTTTGAATAGGGTGCCAATTCATTTATAGCTCACCATCAAGTATTTCACATTCAAGTACATTGAGGAATCAATTATTTATTTTATTATCAACTTTTAAAATAAAAATCAGTATTGTTGTATGTTAGAATACTGTAAATTATGCTTCATGCTTTATCTTTAGTAATTTAGCTCAATTGAATTGCATTACTGTTGATGTATATCCTCATTTCTGGCATCATGAGCTTTTAAATCACAGAGCAGCATTTCTTCCAACATTAAAAATTGCTAGATTTATCTAATTTGTCATAATTTTATGCTTTACATGCATAAAAAAATATGATTACATTACACTTGACTTCACATGTCAAGAAATTAATGTATTGCACTAATAAGTGCAAAGAATGATTTGGTTTGTCCTTAACAATTTGCAATGTTAATGAAGTACACTGCATATCTAGTATTAATGGTATAAATAGCCAAACACCTTGATTTGAAGTATACAAAATTGTCATACATTGCAATTGAAATATTCAATGAATGAATATTTGCATGTGTATTTGATTATGCACAAAATCTCATACTTCCACAATACTAGAAACATCTCCCACTTTGGGACATTTAAAACAACGAACAAAACGGTGTTAAGGCATATCCTGACTACCTGTCACTTGATATGAACCGCGGAAACACCAGAAAGTCGGTTGTACTTATTGTTGCATGTATCATCTGACATGTTATCATCGCCGCTAAATAATACGAATATAATGTAGTATTAGAATATATTACACATAAATTGTCTTTCTTAAAATGAAATCTTAGTTAAGAAACAACCGAAACATTTTGTTGTGAGTTGTCATTTTATCAATGTGGAGTAAAACTCTTCCAATGGAAAACAACCGTTTCGGCGCCCAAAACCTCCTTTGTCTTCCGACTTCAGCCGACCCGAGCCGAAGCTGGAGATGTCACTCTCGTGCGAGATGACAATCGACTGGACGCTAGCGCCGCGGTGGCCGCGCAGGGAACTACATTACGTCTGGTATTGCAGCATCGGTGCAGCGAGGTTCGGATGATGACTTGTATTCATTCGGAGGGCTGATAAATTCTTGTTGTACCACTCGTCATCCAGGCTCATCCCTGCAAAGGAGAACACATAATAAGCATCTGGTAGGTAACAACAATCATTGCAACATACACAGTAGTCAAACTAGTTTTGAGAAGCATGGCCAAGGCGCCAAAAAATATTTTAATTTGTACATCATTTTTAATTATTTATCCACTCCTATTACTTTTATAAGCCTCTTTTGTTTCGTTCTTATGTAGTTGGTTTTAAACTTTTGTGAGGTCGTCTGAGTGATCTTTCGTTAAATTTAGGTGACCAATTTTTTCACAATGAAAACGAGGACGAAAAATTTTAAGAAAAAAGTACAACGTTAATAAATTAAACATTTTATTGATTCAAACAAAAACACACTAGTTATGCTTATGTTCCCTTTAATTATTTAATTAAACGGCCATTTTCCCATTGAATTAATATATTTTATCAATATATCATTTTCTAATAATATATTGAACATTTCAGAACAAGAAATATCCTTCATTTTGAATTTTACGGAAAGTGCTGCAGTTAGAGTATTAACATTCAATATTGATTTCTCGCATGTCCAAAAATCTGAAATACTGAAACTGAAACTACTGAAAACGGCGAAAATTTCGCCGATCTAGCAACACTAATCGCATCTTTCCGAACTGTACAGTCACAAAATGCGTAACATTTCGGCGTGGCATCTCTGAATACAGAGATTAATATATTAGTTTTAAAATATCGAAAAGGAGGACACTTTTCGGACAGAACCTACAAAACGAGGACTGTCCTCCCTGAAGGAGGACTATTGGTCACCTTAGTTAAGTATCATTTACCCATTCGACATTCGCAATGTTGATTGACCCCGGAAGCAACTTAAAACTTCAAATAGTATTCTGCACAATATTTCGCTTGAGATTTCGAAGTAACGGAATGGTATAAACAAGGCAGAAGAGAAGCGACCTCTTTGGTGTTTCATAACCAGCGGAGAGCTTTTGAGCTTGTATGTTGTACACTGGTGTGCACTGTGTTGCCCGAGCTTTGCATTAAGTGAACTTACACGAACCTTAGAGTACTGGGGTTCGAGAGCGCTGTCTTTTAGATCAACAGAAGGTCAGCATAACAATAACCAAACTTTCCCTGCAAAGATTGCCACATGACAGTATCCTGATTTTCGTTTGTTCGCGCGGAGCTTGAACAAATTACCTGGCGACACGGGATTTTAAAACAATGAATAGATGCGCATTTTTTAGATGTATTTTCGTGAAAGCAAAGTAAAAACTATATAACTTATGGGTGAGAAGTATGTAATCTTCACACGTTTTCTTGAGCTCCAGAATCTCTTCCACCTTTTAAATATAATTAGCTGAATGATGAATAAAAAGTACCAACAAAGTGAGGTTGTTGGTACAAACCCAGAAATATTCGCTCCCGTGTTATAGAAAACTTATTTATGTTCATCGGTAAACGAACTACATTTTTTTCTCTTTCTTTCTCGTACACATACGTATATTTGGAGTAATATTGATAACAAAATAGCAATCCACAGCCCCAGCTTTACTCCTACCACGTCTTACAAAAGGAGATATCAATGAAATGTGCGCGTAGTAACGTTTATGAACGCCGCCGTTTTCATCGAATAACATTAATTTATTTTTTAAACAAATTAATTAGTTAATATTTTTGTTTTAGAATAAGTCCCAAAAAAGAAATTATTTTAGCAAATGTTGAAAAATTAAAAAAAAAGTATCAATGGCACAACAATAAACTAATACCCCTCTACCACCATATAACCCAGCGAAAAACTGCCTTTAACCCCCTTCCCCCTCTTTAGCGTTACGTAATTTATGGATGACCCCTTATTTGTTGTATATTTCTGTTTTATAAATTTAGCTTATTCACAATTAATACCCCGCGAAATTAAATATTTTAAAATCTACCCTACTTGTAAAATATTTAAAAATTTCCTGTCATCTTTATAAATATTTATTTTAAATTTATTGGTGCCCCAATTATATTTTATTACTACTAGGGCTCTCTCTGAGGTTGGGCCCACTTCCCAGCTGCTAAGTTTGCCCAGCGGATGTCCGTCCTTGGCGATGCACGTTGTGGCAGTTCAAACGTTGGTATTACTCGCGCAACTTGTCATGACCGATGACCTTGCTTCCCCCTCTCTGGCACAAGAAACAGTTGTAGGCAAAAGCTCGCAACGAGCACTGATGACAACATTCCAAACACATCTTCGCTGCCGCAAAATAGAAACTATTTTTTGTTGAAGAACTTTTGTCCATGATTTTCTCCACGAAAATGTAAAGAAATGACAGAGGATGGTGTCCCGGAGCAGCAAAAGTTGGCTGTTCTGAAACGCACCTCGCCGACCCGGCCGTGGTGGCTAGAGCGTGTACTATTCGCGTAACTTTTCTTGAACGATGACCTTGCTTCTCCCTCTCTAGCACAATAAACAGATGAAGGCAAAAGCTCGCTGCGAGCACTGATGAAAACTTTCCAAACAAATCTTCACTGGCGCGAAATGAAAACAATTTTCTTTTGAGACGAGAACTTCTTTCCGTTATTTTCTCCAAAAATCTAAAGGAATGACCGAAAGAGGTAAAGATCAATTACAGGAGATACCTCGAACATCTGAGAAAGTTAGAACGCAAATTATTACGAACGTTGCGAAGGCATGACTGATTCTCCAGAGATTGGCATTATTTTATAAAATCTAGTGGCCGATTTCGTAACTAATACACCCACTCTGCCCGCATTTCTTCAATCCATCGTTCAAGAAAAGTTGCGCGAGTAATACCGACTCACGCTTCGGTCCAAAGGCTCGGGGTTTGGAGTCCCGCCTTGGGCACGGTTGTTTGCCCCTTGTCATGTATGTGTTGTCGCGGAGGGCCTCGCGTTCAGCTGACCCCAGATCGGAGGAGCCCGCAAGTGTGTTGGAGTCTAGTGTGTGGTCGAATATGCGTCCGTACGTAAATGGTAACCGGGACGTAAATGTAATTGCTGTCGACTGGAAAAAAACCTTAGAAAAAAAATGAAACGGAACACGAGAATACTAAAGCTTCTTTTTTCCTCGTCACATGACGTCAGCAGTGATGTAAACGGTGACGACGCCCCCAATTTGAGGATATAATCGTTACACCAGGTATGAGAAATTGTGGATTGTCGTAATCAATTTTTTTTCATTTTTCAGTCAAAATCGAAACCATTTCATTGATATTAATTTTCGCCCAAGTTCCTGGGTATCCAGCAAAACCTTGCTTTATCTGAGTGCATGCTGTCACTTATCTGTATGTTTGTCGTGTCGATCCGCGACGTTGTGTTTTCATTAGTTTTAAGATAGCACTACAATGGTTTGTCATACTCGAAAAAATATATTTTTGTTATTAATATTATTATTATTATTTATAAATTAATGTAAAATATTTATGCTTCAAGGGCGTTATAAGAGTTCTAATGATTGAGCGGTGACAAAATGTGCTGAGGGCTTTTTATTGCTCGAGATCATTAGAACCAATTAACGCTCGTGGTACATACATGCTTTTATTTTTTACCTAGTTTTATTGATTCAGAATTACTTGTTGACTAATTAACTAGATGTTAACTTAACTGTCTTTTCGTGTTTTCCTTCCATGATTCCCTCCATAAGAGAACATGTAGCATTTTTCAACTGTTTTTATATTTCTCTCGTAACCACGATCCTCTTAATCCAGATAAGTTATGAAGTGTATTTCGAGCTCCGTATCAATAACAAGATATGGCGTATTAGTAAAAAATAAATGAAATATTCGTGAATGTCGAATTTGTCCTTGGTATGATGACCACTATATTTAGGAAAAATAGCGATATATTTCACCCCCTCCCCAATTCTCACCCTCCCTCAGTCTCTCTCCCATTCACGTCCCTCCTATTCTTCCTTCTCATACTCTCTAATTTTACTATCTCCCTTACCATTACCTCTCTTTTCCATTCCTTCCTCTAGTACTTCCTCCTCCGCTCGCTCACACCCCATTCTCTTCTTCTCGTGTTATATTCCGTTCTATTTCTTTCCAGTCCTTTTCCCCATCTCTCTTCGCACTCTCTGTTCTTCTTCTCCATCTTCTTCACCCCGACTATCCCTCCCACTTTTACCCTCTTTGTTTTACCCCTCTCTGCTTTCCTTGTTCCCACTCTCTCCCTTCCCTTACCTGTTTTAAAAGATGCAATCATAATTTCGTTCGCACAGTACCAGTGTCCTCATGTCCTTAAAAAGTCAAAGTACTGAAATTACTCGCGCAACTTTTCTGGACCGATGGATTGAATGGAATGCGGGTGAAGTGAGGGAATTAGTTTCGAAATCGGCCACTAGATTTTATGAAGCAATGCCAATCTCTGAAGAATTAGTCGTGCCATCGCAACTTTCTCAATAATTTGCGTTCTAATTTTCTCAGGAGTTCGATGTACCTCATGTGATGGATCTTCACCTGCTTCGGTCATTTCTTTCGATATTTTAGGGAAAATCGCGGACAGAAGTTCTAGTCTTCAACAGAAAATAGTGTCTATTTCGCGCCAGGGAAGATGTATTTGGAATGTTGTCAACGAGCTTTTGCCTTCAACTGTTTATTGTCAGAGAGTGGAGAGTGGAAGTTAGTGTCAGAGAGTGGAAAGCGAGGTCATCGTTCAACAAACGTCGCGCGATTAATATATAATATAATATATCGCAAGCACGATAATATATAGTAATATAATATCGCAAGCACGTGGACATAAGCAGTAATGTATTCTCAATTCGCACACTGCAGCTCTAAATGCCATCGGTACGAACGGCCTTACAGGCACAGAAGACCGTCTCACCTCCCCCCCCCCCTCACCCCTGCTCTGCTCCTCCGTAGTACGTTTACTACCAACGCCAACCCGCTCACCAATTGAGTTATCTATGTCGGTCAATGTTCCCCCCGCTTTGCATAACGCTCTAAACGAACTTTGAAGCTCATCTCGGCAAACGTTGATTGAATTTCTTGACGCGGGGCGCGCGGCGGTCGCTGCATTCGGCCCAAGACGCGCTCAGGTCTCCGTGCGCCGCGTCTAAGACACGCGCATGCGCAGTGATGACGTTTTCTTGTTTTTTTTTTAACCCAATCCAAACGCGCGGGGGAAGAGACGCCAGGCGGCGAAGGCCTGGGACCGGATGGGTGCGGTTTTCTCCGCCGTATGGCTCCGCGACAGGTGCAGCCAGTGAGGTAGGGTCGGGTCTGGCTTCGCGAGTACTGTTTCAGTGGCGCGGTTTCTCTTGTCGATACCACGCCGGATCAAGGACCGTCCGTAAATTACGTAACGTAAATTTGGAGTATTTTACATCCCCCACTCTCCCCCTTGTAAAGCACCCGTAACGCGCGTTTGAACCCCCTCTAAAATAGTTACGTAACGCTTGCGACAAGCCGCTCCTCTTTTAAATGCGAGAAGTGAAAATAAATTATAGTACAGACGAACAATTTGTATTTATTTTACTTGTGCTGTATATTAAAGTAATTAACAATAATTAAAGTAGAAATTAGTTGGTGATGCTGGCTGCTCTTAGCAATAAGATTGGGACAAGTTTTGAGTGAAACAAGAATGCTAGGGCGAGAAATGTTTCGTCACAAGCTAAGCACACGCCGTCGTAGGTGTTGCAAGAGAGGGAGTCTACAGCGTCAATTTAATTGGATTCTAGAATTTGTATCAGTTTTGAATATCTTCTTCGTAGTCTTTCAGATTTAAAAAAAAAGTTGAAAAAATATTACCATTTATTATAACAATTTATAACTTTAGTTCATTTATGTTTTTAAAACCAATTAATTACTTAATATTTTAATGTATTTGTTCAAGACTCAAAAAAGAAATTATTCCAGCAAATGTTGAAAAATATGCAAGGTATACAACTTTGCTTCCGCCATTTTTTCCTAAAAAATATGACCCTTTATTGAACAAAATGCTTACACAGATATTATTCAAAGTAATGTCCATCGTTGGCCACAACTTTTTCCCATCTTTCCGGCAGTGTGCGAATGCCGCGTCGAAAAAATTGTTCATCTTTGGAGGCGATCCACGAATCAATCCACTTTTTGACATCTTCAAAAGATCGGAAGTGTTGCTCAGCCAGGTCGTGGGCCATTGATCGGAACAAGTGATAATCAGAGGGAGCAACGTCTGGAGAATACGTCGGGTGGGGTAGGACGTCCCATTTCAACGTTTCCAGGTACGTTTTGACCACTCTTGCAACGTGGGGCCTAGCATTGTCATGCAGCAAAATCACCTTATCGTGCCTCTCGCTGTATTGCGGGCGTTTGTCTTTCAATGCTCGGCTCAAACGCATTAATTGCGTTCGATATCGATCACCTGTGATTGTTTCACTTGGTTTTAAAAGCTCATGGTACACGACGCCGAGCTGGTCCCACCAAATGCAGAGCATGATCTTGGACCCATGAATGTTCGGTTTCGCCGTCGACGTGGAAGCATGGCCGGGATACCCCCATGATTTTTTCCGTTTAGGGTTATCGTAATGAACCCATTTTTGTAACAAAATAAATATCAATTATCTTGTGACGCATACGGAATCAGTCAACATGTTAACCCAATCTGGGCGAATGAAAGACGCGACTGGCGGCGAAAGCTCGGGAAGAATGTTTCTTCGACAGATGATTTTGAGGCCGAAGTGACACGTGCTGCCCGTGTGGCACTTCACAAGTCCCTTCTCAGTTTTTCTTATTTAGTGGAAATGAACTATCGGAGACGCTGTTGATCCTTACATTACTGGATAAAGTACCCAATGTTGACATAAAATATCAAATTGGTATTGAAATATTGGATGTAATTGATGCTAAAAGATTGAGATGGTTTGGTATGGTCTTATCCAAAGGATGACGGAAAGTCGAGGGCCTAAGAAAAATTTTAAATGGTTACCTCAAAGAAACAGGAAACGTGGTAGACCAAAGAAAACATGGGAAAATGAGATAGAAAAGGCGATGAAGGAACGAGATCTTCAATTGGAAGCTTGGGAAGATCGAAGGACATGGCGACTGAGAAGCGAGAAGCATCGACAGCTGTAAAAAACCTACCCACTAGTGGAAATTGGCCTAAGTAAATAAAATAAAAAAAAATAAAATTAAAAAAAAACAAAAAAAACAAACAAAAAAAACAACAACTTAATTTTGAAGGGAACCAGATGGCCCCAGAGATGCTGTCGTTTTGGGTTGCCCACGCCTATGCGTCATGAAGTCCCGCCGACAATATCATCGGATCATCGGCGCTTCCTTCAACTGTTGGTGTTCGGGCGAAGAAATGACGCAAGTTTGTAAAAGAAACTTCACGGTTAATTGCACCTATTGCATTAATGAGGTGAGGTTAACCTTTGGTAGAGACTAAACGACCGTGTTGTCCTGTACGCGAATTTGGCTGAACATAAACCGGCTCCCTATTACCAAGCTGCTCCTTCACAGGTTTTTTCGTCTCTATCCACTGCCAACACCATTTAGGCTTGCCAGCAGCACATCGGTGTTCATAACCAAAACATCAACGTTCAAAATTAACACATCGTGTTCATAAAACATCACCCGCGAAACCATCGATGTTTGTAAACATCATTAGTAACCATTGATGTTAACGGAGGAGGTAATTAGACGGTGATTGTGATTCTTAATTTTTACTTCGAAATTAACTGACAAAATAAAGTCAGAAACTCAGGAAAATTAACAAACGCTTTAATAATACAAAAATTATACAGACTTCACTTATCGATGAAAACATTATTTTAATTATTTTCTATCCTTGGTTTTTTCTTTCAAAAATAAAATATCAACCACGTAAAACACTGAAACCAAAATATCGATGTTAAAAAACATCGGCTCCAGAAAACTGTCGTCGATGATGTAATAAAAAACATCGACGTTTTTGATTCATCGAAATCGATGCCGCGTCCCTTACGGCGTCTCCTACCGCGGCCATCGAGCATCGCCATCTTCATCACCACTGCCGCCATCGCCAACATCGCCTCCGCGTCCCCACCGGCGTCGCAGCCCCCGCCGGCGCGTCTGCTTTCCGATTCCTTTTTACTTTGTACTTTCCGTTTAATTTCTTTCCGACGCGCGTCTTTTTCTCGACGGAGCCCATCCCCTTCTTCTTTTCTCCCTCCCCCCTCCCCTTCTTTACGCTCTTTTCGTCGTTCGCGTCGATGCAGCCGCCACCGCGTCGGCGGGCGCTCGCACGCTCACTGGCTCTTCCGCCCACCGGCGCTCTTGCCCGCGCTCTCGTTACCTCCGCCTACCTTGCTCGCTCTTTCACTCGCTCGATCTTTCGCTTGTACGCAATTTCGCTTGCTCGCTCTTTCACTCGCTCGCTCGTTCTCTCGCTCGCTCTTTCGCTCGCTCGCTCTTTCGCTCTTTCGCTCGCTCGCTCTTTCTCTCGCTCGCTCGCTCTTTCTCTCGCTCGCTCGCTCTTTCTCTCGCTCGCTCGCTCTTCCTCTCGCTCGCTCGCTCTTCCTCTCGCTCGCTCGCTCTTCCTCTCGCTCGCTCGCTCTTTCTCTTGCTCGCTCGCTCTTTCTCTCGCTCGCTCGCTCTTTCTCTCGCTCGCTCGCTCTTTCTCTCGCTCGCTCGCTCTTTCTCTCGCTCGCTCGCTCTTTCTCTCGCTCGCTCGCTCTTTCTCTCGCTCGCTCGCTCTTTCTCTCGCTCGCTCGCTCTTTCTCTCGCTCGCTCGCTCTTTCTCTCGCTCGCTCGCTCTTTCTCTCGCTCGCTCGCTCTTTCTCTCGCTCGCTCGCTCTTTCTCTCGCTCCCTCGCTCTTTCGCTCACTCTTTCACTCGCTCGCTCTTTCGCTCGCTCTTTCACTCGCTCGCTCTTTCGCTCGCTCGCTCTTTCGCTCGCTCTTTCTCTCGCTCGCTCTTTCTCTCGCTCGCTCTTTCTCTCGCTCGCTCTTTCTCTTGCTCGCTCTTTCTCTCGCTCGCTCTTTCTCTCGCTCGCTCTTTCTCTCGCTCGCTCTTTCGCTCGCTCGCTCTTTCGCTCGCTCGCTCTTTCATACGCTCGCTCTTTCTCTCGCTTGCTCTTTCTCTCGCTCGCTCTTTCTCTCGCTCGCTCTTTCTCTCGCTCGCTCTTTCTCTCGCTCGCTCTTTCTCTCGCTCGCTCTTTCGCTCGCTCGCTCTTTCATACGCTCGCTCTTTCTCTCGCTCGCTCTTTCTCTCGCTCGCTCTTTCTCTCGCTCGCTCTTTCTCTCGCTCGCTCTTTCTCTCGCTCGCTCTTTCGCTCGCTCGCTCTTTCATACGCTCGCTCACTCTTTCGCTCGCTCGCTCTCTCGCTTGCTCGCAATTTCGCTCGCTCGCCATTTCACTTGCTCCTTCGCTCACTTGCTTATCACTAACTCATTCATTCATTAACTTACTAACTCATTCGCTAATTTACTTATTCACTCGTTCAGTCATTCACTTACTCCTTCAGTCACAATCACTCATTGATCACATATCTACACTTACGCACACACACACACACACACCTGACGTCGCCAACGCCCCTTCCCCCAACCCACCCACCCACCCCCTCACTGCCTCCCGCACGAGCGCGCCTTCTCGCCCGCTGCTTCCCTCCCGCCCCCCGTCCGTCAGCGCCTCGGCGGCGGCGGCGGGGGAGGGTCGGGCGGCTCCGCCGGCGTCCCTGGGGGCCCCGGCGGCGGCGGTGGGCGGAGCCTGTTTCGGGCGGGCGCCGGGTGGAATAGGCTCTGCGCCGCGCCGAGGGTGGGGACGCGATCGCGAGCGGCGCCGGCGGCGTTGCCAGCCCGGCCCGGCCCGGCCCAGCGAGGGTGGTCTAGCCGGGGCGGAGCCGACAGGGTATTGATGGCCGCGTTTTCTTCCGGACGCCGCCGCCGCCGCTGCTCGGGGAGGATGAGGCTTCCTCAAGACGAACGAAAAAAAAAAAAAAGAAAAAAAGAAAAAAAAAATTGAAACTTGTGCGGAGACGCTGCGTATGTGGTGGTCTGATGGCGGCTCCGCAAGTTCGGTATCGGTGAGTAGCGAGCGACGGCTCGTTCAAAGTCGAGAGTGCCGAGCGACGAACATTCGGTGCTCCCCTTATGGCGGCTCCACACATTCCGCGTTCGCCGAGTTGCGAGCTACTCTCTTCGCCCAATCCCGAACAGCTGATTTGCTCGGCGAATGTTCGCTCCCTTTGATGTGTCGAGAAGGGCGACGTTCTGCGAGAAGGGCGAGCACCGAATGTTGGTCACTCGACAAATAGGAAGCTGCTCGTCCATACTACTAATGAGGCGAGCGGCTACTCGCCGAATAACGAATGTGTGGTGCCGCCCTTACGGACACTCCACACATTCGGTATTCGGCGAGTAGCGACCGACCGCTCGCCAAATCCCGAACTGTGTTGGTGGATTGCTTGCCGGTTGCCTAGTGACGAAAATTGGGTGCTAGCTTCAGCACACGACATGAGTTTCACATTGAGGATACGCGCTCTCCAAGAATTTTACTAAATTTCAAGAAAGCTCGGTCGCTGTTCAAAGTTCATTATTACCGCTACATACCTTCGTTATAACTTATAACAAAAACGCATTTTAAATAGATTTAATGGAATAAATGAGTAGTCCACCCTAAAAACTTGGTAGTATTAAAAATATGCATATATGACTACAGAATTGCAGATGGCACTCTAGTGTGCAGCAAGTAATGTTTGCCTCACTTGACAGTATCACCTAAAACGCAGAGAAACGACGCAACGCCCAGCCTTGTTAGCATATACCACACCGGTTGTCTGCTGTGACACAGCAACCGGTTTGATTTTTGCGCCCGGAAGTAAAATTTAAACCAAATTTTCACCCAAGATATTTTTTCCAGCTACTGGATCTATCATTCTTCATGAAATTTAATATAGAAGTGTTTTTTGTAACAAAAGGTTCCGGAAAACCTGTATAACAAATGTATATTTAGAGAAGTATCTAAGTTTTCCATTTTAAAACTTTTTTTCATTTACGTCTTTCAACTATTCCGATTTATGTATTTAAATATAAAGTTTTTGGTTTTATTATAACAATTATATATCATTTGCTTCGTTTTCTCTTTCTAGTGCCACTGGTGATGGCGAAAACTTGTTCTTAAAACATATCTGAATAATGGTTTAAAATTAAATACATGAAAACTGATTGACATTTATTTATCTTTATAAAGTTTATGAAATGTAATTCATTTCGTGTTTTCTCTTTTCAAACATTTTAATGGGAGTAGCCGAATAGTTAACTGAGAACTTAACTATATTTTTCGTAAGAAATAAGAAAGTCCCCTCTATTTCTCCAGAAAAGAGCGGACTCTTCTGTGACCTTTGCTGTTTGCTAGATGTAAAGTTCAGTCACAGCATTGTTACGAAAGCTAAGTAATTACCACACTTGTACTTCTCTGGAAACGTTCTTTAACTTGCATTTCATCCAAGCATGTCCTTCAGAGTAATCGTCTGTTTGCTGCCTATTCTGATCTGGCCTGAAGTATGTTTGAGTCAGATTAATTGTTTCGCTATCTGGAGAATACTGCAGACCTTTACTTCAATTCTTAACTGAGTGGGCCATTTCGTCAACGTTTCTTTCAAATCGCAGGGTGAGAGAGGCTTCTCACCACTTTCCTGAAGAAATGTGGGAGTCAAAAGATCAGCTGGTTATTTCCGAATTTAAATATTGTTCTGATCGTAACTTTCGCGGGTTGCAAAAAATACGTGAGATGTGGATGTTGCTCAGCTGGTCCAGACGCGGATCCACGGGGAGGTAAAAAGAGGGAAATTTCCCCTACCAAAAGTTTTCAGTAATTATTAATTTTAACTTGTCACGAAACTTTCAAGTAAAAATATTTTTGTGTCAACATTAAAACGAATAAAATCGTATCGCAATATGAGCTTAGTTTAGCCTGTGTTATTCTATATAATCTGTAATAAGAGACATTTGACCAAAACATTTTGAATATAAAATGTTCCCTCCCAAAATTCGTCCCTGGATCCGCCCCTGGCTGTATAGTATTGTTTCTACAATCGGAGAGTCGGGAATGTGACGCATTTTTAGTTCATTTCGTAACCGCGTGCGTAGTGAAGGCGCCACTGTCACACAGCCGCCTGAAGCGCACTGCGTTGTGAGGGAATCTGTTTTCCCTCCTTCTCCCTCTCCCTCGCCACCAACCCTCACCCAAGCCGTCTTTCCCCCTTTTATGATGACACTGATGATTATTTTTTCATTCCCCCCCCCTCTTCAGCACAAAAGAGGCGCACCGCCGACTGTCTTTTCCCTCTACCCTCTTCGTCTTCTTTTTGTCGGAGATTCCACTTCTGGTCGTAAAATAAATATGTGAAAAAAAAGCGCAACAAAACGAGGTAAGATGAAAAAGAGAATACGAAAATGTGGCAAGGCATGAAGATCCGGACCTCAGTCTAGCTGTTGTGTGGAATGTGAAAGTAGAACGAAAAAGTGGAACCGAAAAAGAAGGAAGAGGAGAAGAGGGGAAAGGCGTGGCGTGTTGGGTTCGTTTGAAATTCATAAGACAAAATAAGAGCCGGGTATGCTCGAGGTAGGTGTAATAAGGCGGTGGAGCAGATGCGGTGAGGGCTGTGGAGGCGGAGGATGGCCTGGGAAGGGACGGGAAGGGAGGCCAGAGTTAAGTAAAAGGGTTGGTGACGCTGCGGTTGGCGTGAAAATGATGGCATGAAAGGAGGATCAATAACTCAAAGGTGTTTCCCTGCAATTTGTCTTGACCTATGGCCTACCATTCTCCTCCATGACACAATAAACAGTTGAAGGTGAACGCGTGCAGCGGGCACTGATGACAACATTCTAAATATATCTTCATTGCTGCGCAATAAAAACTATTTTCTATTAAAGACGATAACTCCTGTCCGTATTTATCTACAAAAAATCTAAAGAAATAGCCGACGCAGGTCCATATACATCACAAGAGATACCTCGAACTCCTGAGAAAGTTAGATCGCGTATTCGTAAGAAAGTGTGCGAAGGTCTGATATTCGAGAGATTGGCATTGATTCATAAAATCTAGTGCCCGATTTTGTAACTACTCGTAATATCCCCGCTCTACCCGTATTTTGCCAAGCCGTCGGCCTAGAAAAGTATGATCGTGTCAGTCAGTAGTCAAATACTAACTCACTTATTACATCAATAGACTTATAATAGCTGTTTGTAAATGTGAATGGAGTATTTAAATAATTTTTAATAAATATTTAAAAGGAAAGTATGGAATTCCTGCTGTATGAAAATAATTTTTAATGTTAAATTTAGTCTCTCGTTTGGCATTTAATTTTTGGAAGTTGGCTATACCTAATTGGTTCTGTTCACTTTGGTTCTCGCACTTTTCTTCCTTTCTGCATTGAACACCAGTCCACATTATTTACATTGAAAGTGAATTATCGTCAAATAGTGGTTGAATGCGATACAAAATTTTAAATTAGCTTGGTACCTGAAGAGAGACATTTGCGAGAGAGATATATACAGCAGAAGTATTTTATCAATTACTTTTCAGAACGCTAATGTTTCACTTCACATCATCTGATTTCTCAAAAAATATACTACGAATGGAAGTAAATGAAAGGTTCTTTGACCATATAACTTCTTCAATACCTTAAAACAAACGATGCTCGCAAAAGTATTTCCATAAGACCCTGTATTAATTTAAACTTATTTTATTCCAAAACTAGGAAGGAAAGAGCAAATTTTTCCTGCCCAACAGAGATTTTACTTTCATTTAGAGTATTTTTTGGAGGTACTTAACCGTGGTCTACAGAACGAACATTAAATGATGGAGGTGACAGAACATTCTTTCCACTTGGCATGACCGCCGTTGAATGGAGTTTTATATGTTTGTGTTGTATTTGTTTTGAAGGTATAAAGAATTACAATTTTAATGACCTCATTATTTAAATATATTAAGAAAAAACATAACGGTCTACACACAATATGATACACAATAAATCAAATGTAATTAATGAAATAAATGCAATAAAAGATAATTACCTTGGAGTATTCTGTGTTGGAAATTATTGTCAAATCGTAATTCATCTGTAACAATTTCCAGAATAGAATTTATACATTGTTGTCAATGCAAAGAAAGCTACTATACTACACAGAATATTTATGTAACTAGTACAGAAAACATTGGAATGCAATTGACATAAGTTTGACAGCGACAATCTCGACCAACACGTATATCTGTAGTAAAGGAAGGTCAAATTTCACATATTCTCGCTTTTTATCGATATCGAGAAAGGCTAATTGAGAATGCGGTCCATAAGAATCTCTTGCAACAAGAACGCGTTCTCGAGAATGAGTCGAGTTGATAATCTCGTAATCGGGGTCGACAACACGGAGAAAAATCAAATCAAAGACCTTCAGAAAATGCAAATGGGAGACTTTCAGAACGGTTTGTCGCATAAGACGGTTTCAACGGGCCCCAGCGTTGTCAGGTGCCCAGCGGTGGGGGAAGCAGAGGTTAGCAAACTATGAGAAAGCTTCAAATTATGCAGAAAACGCCTCTTAATATTAATTTACGTGAAAACAGAAAACTATTCAATTTTTGTTAGTTTTCCTGGCAGTGTTCATCTTACAAAAAAAGAGTGAGAAGATGGTATAAAAGCCATGAATGGTAAACGTTTTGAACATCAATTCTAATCGAAATAGTAACTTATGCACCAAGCGTGTTGTAAGGGTTCTAATCGAGCAGCGGCAATTAACCCGAGGGACTTTGGCCGGAGTTAATTAGAACCAATTAACGTTCCTGGTATATACATTATTTTATTTTATCTAATTTTAATTATTCATATTTACTTATTTACTAATTAACTATTTGAACTTGTCATTTTATATTTCCCTAAAGTAATTTCCTTTCATAATTCCCTCTGTAAGAGGACATGTAGCATCATTCAACTCTTATCATATTTCCCTCGTAAGCATGATCCTTTCGATCCAGATAAGTTATGCAGTATACATCGAGCACCGCATAGAAGGCAATAACAAGCTATAACGTATCAGTAAGAAATAAATATATTTTATCAATTGATTTTCAGCCCCTCCACACACATCGAAATGTGTTTTTTATATTTTAATTTTTTAACGCTTTCATTTTTCATATTATTTGAAATAGAAAAAAACTCCTTAATAAATTCTTAATTTATAAATCTAATTTTAAAAAAATCGAAAAGCAAATATTTTGAAAGGCCACAGTTTAAGGGGGTCAGACTGCATATTACAGCAATTTTTGTGTTGAGCCCCCCATTAACTATCGCTTGGGCTTGATACAGAAGCGTTACATTACGTTTCTGGGGCCGACCTGCATGACTGATGTGACTAAGCGCCTGTACCGACTCAGCGCTTCGGTCAGAAGGATCGCGGGTTCGAGTCTCGCCTTGAAGGTTGTTTCTCCCTTGTAAGTGTTGCCTCGCGTTCTGCTGGCCTTAGATCAGCAGGAGTCCGCTAGTGTCAGTGTCTAGTTTGTGATCGAAAATGCGTGCCATCGGGAAGTAAAGAATAAACGGCTGTCGGCTAGATAAAAGTCCTCGAGAAAAAAAGAAAGCATGAAAAAAACAAGAAAAAACAAAATCAAATAAGAAAAACAAAATCAAACAAGAAAACACGAGAAAAAACAAGAAAATCAAACAAACAAACTAGAAAAAACAAGACAGCTAAGAAACAAATAAATACCTATTCTCGTTCCTGGTGCCGCTTACAAGCGCAAGGCTGTTCACAGTTCGTTTGACAGATATCGCTGCAAACTATATAGTAATATTGCGTAGAGGTGTAAAGCGAATGATGTGCAAGCAACGGGCGATAGTTCAAGCTTGATGTAGGTGAAGCGAGAAATGTTTAAATTAATACATCGCCATCAAATGCAAATAACATTTCTAAAATCGAATTTAAATAAAGTGAAATATTAATTTATTAATTTTATATTAAATAATGAGTCAGTGGTCAGCTGATTGGAAGTTAGTACTTTGGGCTACGCAAGGTTTGCGTATAGATGGCGATGAAAGCGGTTCGCAATATTTCTATGCCTATTGAAAGTTGCTTTTGTGATTGCTTCTTGAACGTTTCCTAATTGAAACGTGCATTATCGTTCGGGGCTTGTTTTTCCACTTATCAGTAATCGTGTAGTGTTGGGTAAAGTTTTGTCAGTCTTGAATCTTCGCTTTGCTCATCAACACGAGCCTGCCTAATCGTGTCACATTTGACCTTTCGTCCGGATACGAAGGTTGGTTACTGGCGATACTACGTTGCAAATTCATCGAATTACTCGGAACTGGTACCTTACTGATAGTGGTATGTTGCCTTCCAGAAAATAGTGATGTGACATCTACGTCAATGTTTTTAAAGAAACGCATCGATATAAAAGAGCCGAATTTTTTAACATATATATTTTGCTCTATCTTTACACTTTTCGATGTGCTGTTTGTGAATGAGAAAGTTACCAAATCACTATTTTATGGGAGTCAAAATATTAAATAATAATTAATTATACATTATCAGTTCACATAGTGTTCGAACGAAGCAAAATCTGTTTTTTGATCTTTTATCTACTTTGACCGAAGAGGCTATCTCTCGTCCGAGAGATCCCCATCTTCCCCTACCCTTCTATGGAAAAATGATGAATCTCTAACATGTCCCAGACGTCTCAGGTTCGGAATTGTTAATTGTTTATTATTAAAATTGTTGTCTTCATTTTTGTCATTTAAAGTCGTCATTAAAAATTAATCAGTTAAATTAAATTTTCCCCTGCGTAGACATTAAGATGTTAGATGTTACTAAAACAACTTTAAAAACATCAAATTGTTTTCGAGCGATGTATTATTAACACCAATGTTTTTATTTGAAACATTGTTTCGAAACATCGATGTTTTCTTGTAGATGTCGCATCCCTACCTGAAAATCTTCGTATGCATTCCCCTCTTGCTTTCTGGCGTGTTTTCGTTCTTTTAGTAAACTGAGTGAATTTTGCTTAATTTCAGCTTACAATTTCGAAAATGGAATTTTACGTTCGTGATCCTATTTGGGTAATATTGCTTTCATGTTGTTGCTATATTTATTTCATTCGCAAATTATTTATAACTATTTTTGAATATAACATTTCACAAAATAAGTACTATCAATGAAAAAAATAATGAAAAACAACAAACCAATACTTTATTCATTTGAAAATCAGAACATTTTAACATTTACTTAGAACATTTTAAAATTCCTTTTTAGCTGACTAATTAGTTTTTATTTAACGGTTCTTGTGAATGATCAAAATCTCATTAATCCTATCAATATCGCATCGTTTCTTAGATACTGTCAATCTTGCTCTGCTGAAATTCCTTTCTCCAGCAGTATTTCTTTGTTATAGAGTTTTTAGATCTAACAATTCCGTAAGATGTGAGTGGTGACAATTATATTTTTAGTTTTTTTTACTGTACGCAATTTTACTCACAAGTATCTTCCTTACATCGTCTAACGTCTACTGTTTACGAGAATCCTGCCTCTACGAGTGAACGGGAATCTTGCGTCCTGGCCCCTTTCAAAATTTTCAGGCGGTCCACATCACACCAGGTCCTCCTTCTTCGCACCCCTATGTCTAAACCTGAAGTGGTCGCAGTCGAGCCCCGCACCACGTTTCATGTGCCCCTCCCCCAGACGAAGGCTCTATCCTTAGGCCCTTTCAAAATTTACAAGGGGGCACGTCCACCCTCTATACTCGCGTATGTGGGAACCCAAAATTTCGGAGACGCGTCCTGCACTACGTCACGAGTGCTTCCCTCTCCCCTTACCAGATGATGGTTCTTTTGGGTACAGGAATAATGTATAGAGAACGTTTTCAAAATTTTCTTGGGGGAGGGGTACGGACCCCTGCCGCGCTCACTCTGCGCGCGCATGTAACACAACCTGAAATTTCGGAGCCGTGCCCCGCACCGCATCGCGAAGGTCCCTCCTTTGCCAGGCGCTGACTCTTTCGGAGACGGGAATCTTGAATCTAACAAGATTTTCAGGGGGACCGTGTCTCCCCTGCATTTTCGCTGTAAAAACGCCTGTCTGAACCTGAAAGTTCGAGGGCGCCCTGCATTACTTCGCAATACAACCCCTCCCCCCCACACAGAATGGCTCTTTCGGGTTGTGGACTCATGTATCGTAGACCCAGTTTCTAACTTTTCAGGGGGAGCCTGGCCTCCCCTTCCTCCCTCGCTCTCCGCACGCCTATACTTCTCGGCGCGTGATGTCGCATGATCGCGACCGTATCGATCAGTACCGGCGGTTATGTGACCGTGAGGTATTCCATCGTAAAGACACTCTCATGCGCCAAGAAACAAAAACCCAAGTATGTACCTGAACCTGAAATTTCGGAATCGTGCCCTGAACTATATCGCAAGAGCCCCCTCTCCCCCCCACACATACACGATGGATATTTCGGATACAGGAGTGATATATCGTAGACCGAATTTCAAACTTTCAGAGGGAGCAGGGCTGGCGATGATACGACATCTAGCAGCACGGCCGAGAAAGACGCGAAATGTCGTGAGATATTCCATCGAGACGACCGGTCCTCACGAGCCAAGAAATAAAACACAAGTATAGCAGCAGGACCGAGAAAGACGCGAAATACCGTGAGATATTCCATCGTGAAGACAGGCCCTCACGCGCCAAGAAATAAAACCCAAGTATAGCAGCACGACCGAGAAAGTCGCGAAATACCGTGAGATATTCCATCGTGAAGGCAGGCCCTCACGCGCCAAGAAATAAAACCCAAGTATAGCAGCACGACCGAGAAAGACGCGAAATACCGTGAGATATTCCATCGTGAAGACCGGTTCTCACGCGCCTGGAAATAAAACCCAAGTATTGCAGCACGACCGAGAAAGACGCGAAATGCCGTGAGATACTCCATCGCGAAGACCGGTCCTCACGCGCCAAGAAATAAAACCCAAGTATAGCAGCACGACCGAGAAAGACGCGAAATGCCGTGCGATATTCCATCGTGAAGACAAGCCCTCACGCGTCATGCAATAAAAACCCCAGCACTGTACGAGGCCTGAACCTGAAATTTTGCAGCCGCGCCCTGCACTCCGTCGCGTCGCGAGTGTTCACCACCCCCACCCCAGACGCTCTGGCTCGTTCGTTCGCCCGCCCGCCGTGCGGCGGCGCCTCGCGCGCGCAATCAGGCAGGCGGAAATGGCGCGGCGTCTAAGACGGCGCGCGCTCCATCTTGCGGCGGAAATGACAGGCGCAATATTTGCCCCGCGGCTCGGCGCGGAGACGAGACGAGACGAGACGAGCGGGAGGGCGGGCGCTCGCAGTGTGAAGAGGTCTTGGAGGAAGTGGTGGAGGGGAGGGGGTGAGGTGAGGTTAGGAATGGGGTCGCGGGAGGAGAGGCAGGGAAACGGTCGGGGATCTGAGGTGGGAGACGGGGTTTGCGATGGGTGGAGAGGGGGTGCGAGGGAAGTGTGTGTGTGGGGGGGGGAGGTAGGGCGCGGTAAAGCGCGAGATTTTTTGGCAAATAGCTAAAGCTAATAGATAAAAGGACCACTTGTGGGATGCATGGTATAATGAGTGGTAATTTAAAACGGTCTTGTTACGGTAGTTAGGTTAACGTAGTCAGAAAACACCAAATTGATATCGCCAAATTGAGTAGTTTTATTGGCACATTTCAAAATAGACGGCGGATATTTTTTTTTGCAACAGGTAAATGAGAATGACGCGGCGTGGCGGAGAGGGGCGTGACGGGGAGGGGCGTGGCGAGTATGGTGGCGCGGGGCGGAAGGTCGCGCCAGGGTGTTGTGGTGCATAGACCATGTTGCGCAGACGAGAGCAGGAGTGTGGTGCGAACAGTTGCTGGGGAGTGGGTGAGGAGGGACGGGACGGGGTGGGGGCAGGGAGAGGCGGAGAGGAGTGGAGTGGCGCGAGGACACACGGAGTGACGGTGGAGTCGCCTATTGGGTCCTCGTAAGGTGGGGGCGTGTCGACAAAAAAGGACGGTTGGAGACGGCAAAGCTCGGGGCAAAATGAAGCCGAGGCGATAAGAATGGCGCGGTGAGGAGGGATTTGGTGTGAAGGGCGCGGAGGCGGTGGCGCGGAGGCGGTGGCCAAGAGAAATCTAGAAGTGCGTAAGTACCGATGCTGAATAGGAGCAGGTGGTGAAGAGGAGGAGGACGGGTGGTGAGGACGCGGTGAGCGAAGGATTCCGCGGTGCCGAGGGAGGCGTAGGCGGGGCGCGAGCGATGCGGTGAGAGGTG
The DNA here is from genome assembly GCA_038098605.1 of Gryllus longicercus. NCBI lineage: Eukaryota > Metazoa > Arthropoda > Insecta > Orthoptera > Gryllidae > Gryllus > Gryllus longicercus. The sequence continues at coordinate 987,566 of JAZDUA010000039.1, read as the reverse complement.
CTGGTAGAAGGGCGCGAATGGACGGGCTCAGATTCGATGGCGGTGCGAGGAAGTTCAAGGCTACGCAACTCATAGGCGAGAAATAACGGGACGATGCTTGGGAATGAACAAATGAAAAGTATTGTGTGAAATGCATGTGTTTAAAAACAATGATCAAACTGATATGGGGGAACTCCTAGGCAAACGTCGAAAGAGAGCTAGACTGGTAAATGGTTTCAAAGCGTACACTGGATGTAATGTGTTAAACGACGTTCCATCAAAGATAGAGCACCCTCAATATTTCGGAAGAGGGAATCACCCAGACAAAATTAAATGCAGGAATCAAAAAACTGAAGTTGCTAAATACGCGTTTACCAACCGCACAATAACTGACTGGAACAATCCCCCTGCTGGAGTACTAACGACTAGTGTGTGTTGATTCTGGAATCGTCTAGGAAATTGCGTGCCATGCCAATATTAGTTAGTGTTGTATGTTTTATTAGTTACTAATTAATAGTATGTTCCCTATAATATGTCTTCTTAACTTGTGTTTGTATGTCTTTTGATATTCTGTAAAAGCATTATCACCGAGCGAAAGCTCACAAGGAAATAGACATTAATTAAGAAGAAAACCTCAGAAGTACTCAAGGAAAGCGAGTCTGAAAACCCGTGTCAGTATTTTGTTGTGAAATGGGTAGACATTTTTGATGAGCTGGACACAAATATGTTTCGTGTTACTCATGAAGGCCTAATGCCGGAGCCTCGCTGCCGAACAGGAAGTGGGCAAGCGAAGTGAATCAAATCACCCATGTGCAATGAATAACATTAATAAGTGTTTCCACGTGCAACTTTCTGAAATATCACCCGTTATATAGCGCATTCCTAACGTGTTACATTTATTCTCTTTTTTTTTTGTTATTTAAGGTCGCATCAACTACTAGGTCATTAGCGACCACTATTGCGTGTAACGGTATGGTAACTATGAGGGAGACACGATATGATGATGATAGGGGTGTGAAAGGACGAACACAATACAACCACGCCCGTGGTGGGACTCGAGCCCGCGATTCTTTGGTCCGAGATTGCTACGGCACTACTGCCTTCGGCCATTCGGACCGGCTTTTATTCTCTTTGTTTAGCCCTTTGGCACCAAAATTCGCGTTGACGGGGCAGAGGGAGGGGCGGTCTGAGAGGTTGTAAGACTTGGTGGGAAGAGCTGATAAGCTGAGATTTCGCCGTTCGTTCCATACGAACACACAGGACGTGATGTGTAGGATGAGGTGGCGGGGGTGTGGGCTGTGATGTGACATGTGTGTACCATGGTGTGTTCCGACGTTTAGGGAGGTTATATTATGGCCGTTGATCAGAGGGCTTGGATCAAGAAACATTGGATCAGTGAAGTTGGATCAAGGGATTTGGAAAAGGGAAATGGGATAAGAGAGTTTCGATCAAGGAGGTTGAGGAGAATTTTATGCGGAAGTTGAAACAGAGGGCTTGGATCAAGAAGGTTACAGCAGGGAGGTTGGAACAAGGATTTGATCCAATCAAGCTTTAACCCACCGGTATACCTGGAGTTGCAGCGAGCGATGGAGAAATTGTTTGAGCATGTTTAATGCCGAGATGGGTGCGAAGGATGAAGGAGGGCTCGCAGTGAGGTTCAGAAAGGAGGGTAGAATCAAGGGTCGGTGCAAGGGTTTGAGCTGCCTTTCAGCGAATGTTGGCAAGTTTGGATCAGGGGTAGGAGTCCGGTTAGAGCAGGATTGGAGCAAGCTAGGGAGCAAGGTTTGCGGTGGCGGTTCACAACGGAGTCTGCATTGCAATGAGGATAGATCAGATCTTGTTTTTCAATTCTGTTTCTTGCATAATAACGTTCCAAGTCTTTTCGACATTAAACGAGGATTACTTCTCTTTGAACTTACTCATACGACAAATCAAGTTGAGTCATAGCAATTTATCCGTATCGGCCAAGGGCTCAACGCCGGGATTCCCAGACGGTCACCAATCCAGGGTCCCGCGGTGTCTCGAGCCGCTTAACTTCCGTGACATTACGGAGCGTGGTTAAGCAGTTGGTCTACCGGGTGCTAGTGCCGCGTGCAAGAGCTCGTCTGAACCCGAGAGGGGGAAGCGTTTAGGAAGGGGCGTGGCACACGGAGAAGGGGCGGGGCGCGCTGTGAGGTGGGAGGCGAAGACGACGACGGCGGAGGCGAGGGCGGAGGCGTCTTCGCAGGCGGCGCGGTGTAAAAATAACGGCGCTTCATATCCGGCACCGGAGCTGCCTCCCCCACCCCGTCATTCCGTTTGCCCTCATCCCCTCGCCCCGGTGGCGTCTTGGGCGGGGGGGGGGGCGTCTGCAGAGAGGTATTTATATAGACCGGGGCGTGGAAAGCACGCGAGACGAGCGGATCCGTTCATTTCTGTCGCGTAAACATTGCCGAAGAAGACGCTCGCACGCGTGCTAGTGGAAAAAACTATAGTTGCACCACACATTAGGCATTCGCCGAGCTGCGAGATGCTACTCGCGAACCTCGAGCAGGGGATGTGCTCGGCGAATGTTCGCTTCTTTTGACGTGTCACAAAGTTCGACACGCGGTGGGTAGGGCGAGCACCGAACGTTCGTCGCTCGGCAAATAGCTAGCAACTCGTCCACACTAATCGAGCAGTCGCTCGCTACTCGGTGTATACCGAATGTGTGGAGCAGCCTTAATAGGTAAACGAACTTTTCCTGTTTTCGTGAACGTTGAGTTAGGTGGAATGTAAGTCTTATGATCTTCTGTTTTGTAGTAGATAGACATCTATTAAACTATAAGTGAAATTTTTTGCCTCTCGCGAACTTCGTATTAGGTGGAATGTAGGGTTTATTTCTTGACCTTCTGGTAAGCTTTCTAATTAAAAGGCTTTTATATATATACGTCCTTGTCTCTTTTTATGCTTGAGAAGGCGTGGAGCCACCCAACAAAGTGGAGTTCCTGACAATACTGGAAGAACGTACAGTTTCTAAAATGTACAAGGGAAAATTCTTCGACGTTCAGAAAAATCGAGTCGATTGAAATTTATTTTTATTTTAGCAACTACTAATAAGACTACTTTCGACTTTATTGGACATGTTGTATTTATATTATATTTATTTGTTATTACATCGTCCAAGTTACAGCAGCTGAAATGTGCGAATTTGGACCAGACTTCCCGCAGAGATACGCGTTCCACGCGCCTTTCACTAGACTAGAGTCGATTGTGCCCGAGCGTATCCTTTCCGTTTTGCCTCCCGGAGGTTGCTTCGACAAGCGGCGGGCCACATCCGTTGCCCGAATACGAGCGGCGAGCAATGCTCACGATTAGGGATCCGTCCACTTCAAATGAAACATTTTTCTGGACAATGAAATAGCCCGTTACGAACATATTATCCAATTGTTCATGATTTAAGCGTGCTCTACCTGGTTAACGATTCGAGAACTAACTTAAACAAAATCCTAACCATTCAAAATAAATACCTCAAACAATTAACAAATAACTCAAAATATACCCTGTGGTTTGTACCAAATTTATAGTTTCTTATATAATTAAATATCCTGTACGTAATACCATTCATTATCAAGATCTCTAAAAAATTCTATTCATGCATCTACCTAATCGAACACTAATGCTAATTTAACCTTGCTCAAATAAGAGAAAAAATGAGAAAAAATGAAATGAGCAAGCTATTAAAATGTGAAAGTCCCACTCACAAAGGTGCGGTAACTAACAGATGAGTCAACGTACCACGAATTCATAAAATATAGAATATATAAATAAATACTTGAAATAATGTGTAGCAAACTGTTAACCGAGTTCCTTATCTGAATGTCTTTCCTGACGCATCGTTCTTTAGTGAATAATATTTTTTATTTTTTAACACTCAGCATATTTGAATTATTCCCAACTAGATTCCACAGTATGAAAATTTGCCGGGTGGGCTGGGAGCTACTAAAAAAATTGAGAGTGCATATCCATTGAAAGTCACGTGATATCTTTACATGTCAGATAACTTCCGATTGTTTTCGTAAAATTTTAATAAAGTAGAATGTAGTTTAATTTTTCTGAATTTGTGGTAACTTTTTAGATCTAACGAGTATAATTGTTTATATATTTATTCATGAGTTTTTTCTCGTTTTGTGTCATCTAATGTAATTACTCTTATTAGCTTGAATTTATTTATTTAAGAGCTATTTTTGTCGTTCTAAATGTACATGTTAAATACTATTTGTACAATAATATAGCTAAGATGCAGCAATTTTAATACGGAAAAGTTATACTTGACTTTTTTATTATAATCTTTTATTTTTTCTGGCCTTCAAATAAATTAATTTGTTGTAATATTGATCACTTTTCAGTTAAATTTTTGAGTGAGATTCACAGAAACGTGGTCCCATTTACGTTATTTATTCAGTTATAAGTGATGCATTCACGGTTAATAAAATTATGGAAATTTCTTAGAACATAGTATTATTTCATAAGAAAAGAATTATTATTCATATTCATAAGAAAATAATATTTCATAGAATTATTATACTGCTTGAACAAAATTATAGAGTAAAAAACATAATTTCAATAATATTTTCTTTTCAACTATGAACTATGGATATTCATTGTTACACTTGAAAGTGAATAGAACCATTTTCAGATTCATTTCAAAGGTTATACTATGTCAAGTCTAAATATCGTAAATGAATTGGGTAAATTTGTTTAATAAAAGTGTAGTACATAATCGAAATATTACTTCTAAATTCGGTACTAAAATATATTTTTGAGACATTGTGGATTATGCACAATTATTAATAACAAAATATTTATTTATAGGGCTACCTGTATTCGAATGCACATTTCATACACAAGATTGCAGTTATTCTGATAAATCGTTTAGTATTCATTAAATCTCTCTTCCAGTCTCTTTTATTGTACTTCATACTAAGTAATATTTTAAAATATGACAGTTATGTAAAAGGTTGTAGCTGTTTTAGATATATCCGGAAATTGTGAAAAGTGCTACAATATGCTCTAAAAAATATAGTACAGTGCTTAAGTCCGTAATCACTACTTCATAATTGTCCAGGAAATATAACTTGACATGATTGGATTAAGCATCCGTAACTAAACGAAAACATAAATACTTTCATATTGTCTAATTTAACAAAGAGTATCCATTGCCCTCAGTTCATTATTTCATTCTCTCCTCGACTATTTTAGTCATTCGTTCAAATCTCACTCATTCTTTCACACATTCATCAACGTTTTCAACCATTATATCATTCTTTTACTCACTCACACATTCATTCTTTCATTGATTCATTATTTCACTCATTAATTCTGTCACTCTTATTCGTTGTTTCAATTATTTATTCATTCTCTCATACGTTCTTTGACTGATTTATTCAATTCTTTGACTGATTTATTCAATTCTTTGACTGATTTATTCAATTCTTTGACTGATTTATTCAATTCTTTGACTGATTTATTCAGTTCTTTGACTGATTTATTTAATTCTTTGACTGATTTATTTAATTCTTTGACTGATTTATTTAATTCTTTGACTGATTTATTCAATTCTTTGACTGATTTATTCAATTCTTTGACTGATTTATTCAATTCTTTGACTGATTTATTCAATACTTTGACTTATTTATTCAATACTTTGACTTATTTATTCAATACTTTGACTTATTTATTCAATACTTTGACTGATTTATTCAATTCTTTGACTGATTTATTCAATTCTTTGACTGATTTATTAATTCTTTGACTGATTTATTAATTCTTTGACTGATTTATTAATTCTTTGACTGATTTATTCAATTCTTTGACTGATTTATTCAATACTTTGACTTATTTATTCAATACTTTGACTTATTTATTCAATACTTTGACTTATTTATTCAATACTTTGACTGATTTATTCAATACTTTGACTGATTTATTCAATTCTTTGACTGATTTATTAATTCTTTGACTGATTTATTAATTCTTTGACTGATTTATTAATTCTTTGACTGATTTATTCAATTCTTTGACTGATTTATTCAATCTTTCGCTCATTTATTCAATCTTTCGCTCATTTATTCAATCTTTCGCTCATTTATTCAATCTTTCGCTCATTTATTCAATCTTTCGCTCATTTATTCAATCTTTGACTCATTTATTAATTCTTTGACTCATTTATTAATTCTTTGACTCATTTATTAATTCTTTCACTCATTTATTAATTCTTTCACTCATTTAATGTTTTTTTTTCTCATGTGCATTTATTCTTTCACCCATTCACTCTTTCAATATCCATTCGTTGGTTCACTCGCTCGTGGCTCGCTGGCTGGGCGGCGTGGCGCGTGCGCGCGGGGGGCTACTCACCCATGGCGTCCTGGCGCATGCCGGACACGCCCGTCATGTTGGAGGCGCCGTGCGTCATGGAGAAGGGCTGCGCCATGCTGGAGTAGGACGTGGCGTTCATCTGGAACACGCGCGACGGCCCGCCCCCCCTTTAGATATTGATCCCGCGCCCCCCGGCGGAGGGCGCTCTGCCCCCCCCTCCCCCCGCCGTGGACAGGGAGCGGAGGGGACTCATAACCCTTTTTTTTTTTGGAAAATGTGAAATATACACATGAAAGGGCAAGGTATATGAACTAAGTGCATGCACATTTTAACGACACACCACAATCGTGTTTCTCATGGTAATTAAGACATCTGAAATAACAGTATAGTTTCATGTTCCAAAGCATGTTAGCATATATACAAATAAAATTGTGTCATTCGATAACGGCATTGGTCTTAAATAGTTTAATATATTCTGTAATTTAATAAAGAAAGTTGGATCTGTCAAATAAAGATAGAATGATTGAAGGGGTTGATGAAACTGTGAAAGGACTGGGATGTGAATGAACGATTAAAATAGCTAAGGTGTGTATGAAATAATGAACTGAGGTTAAAGGATACTGTTTGTTAAATTTCACAATATATGTTCCGAAACATTTCAGCATTACGAGTTCAGAACATTCCGAAACCATTGCACATCCTTTCTAAAGGCCTGAGTATGCAAATGCTCAATTACAGCACGTGCTAATCGGTCCGCCCCTGCACAGGCCGTCACGTGCGTTGATGATCAATAGTTTTGAATTGAATTGAATTGAATTAATGCCTTATTTTACGTGGCGAGACTCGCGCCATCAGGCCCACTCTTCCGTGTGACCACGCAAATTTCGCTACGCTCCTTTCACCAACTAGCAGAGAAAGGAGGTATTTCTTGGGCGAGAAACAGGCGATTTTGAATTTAGCTCAGAGGCGTCATTTAGGCTTGAGGATAGTTGGTGCGCGTTCTCGCAGGAACCCGCCTGCCCATCTCGCGACTGTCCGGTGTGGAAGGGCATTATTTACAACAGCTTCCACCAATTCCCTGTGAGACTTCCCTCACGGAGAACGGCTATCGTGGTGCATGAGCGCTGATTGAAACACGTTACGTTCATTGAGCACGGTGTGAGTTAGGCAACCGATTTCACATCACGCTCTGTGGTAAAAGACACACTCACAGAGCCAACTGTTGTTGTGAACGCGTATTATTACGGCATTTCTTTCACGCGACAAATAAAATTGTCCAATAACATTTCTTATAGAAGAAAATAGTTGCCATGACTTTTATCCCAACCCTCGTATTTGATCGACCTCTTTTAAGAGAATTTATTTGCTTTATTCACCCCCTTACGTTTTCAATATAGCGCATTCATAATCATAACCAAACGAATTGCACATTAATGCCTTAAAGATAACAATTGCATTCACCACTATGAACGTAAATATCACGATATTTATTATTCGAAGACGCTTCTACTTTTGAGCAGCTGAGTTTCTTAACTTGGTTGTAGAGCAATGGTAACAAAAAGGTGTGTTTTTTAAAATACCGACCATTACATTTCTCCGGTGCATATTGCAGAGAGTGTGTTTTCATGCACGATGTAGTATCGTTTGAATGCGTAGTTAGGAATATAATATGATGAGTTTTCTATACATCGTAACCGAGGATGAATGGCGGATGCGAAAGAAGAAGAGAGAGAGATAACAATGAGAACGAGACCGTCTTATGTTCCCGAGGGCATCAATTGATGTCACCGCAGTGCCTCTGATCGGCAGATACGAATCCCGACGATTTTCGACAACGGCTAAATTGCTAGGTCGAATTCAGTCGCTGTCTGGAGGAGAATACTAGCGGCCGGCTGCTCTGACGGATAGTTTTCCCCTGTATTCTTCGATCAATACCAGACGAATGCCGGAGTAGTACCTAACAAACGGACCACGGAGCGAGCGCGATTTTTTCTTCTTCTTCCTTGTCCTATCCTCTTCTCTTACTTACACACTTACGTGAAATACTCAACCACACAAGCAGGGAAGTTAGCAGGGAGCTTAGAGCTAATCGCGGCTGAGGCGGTGGTGCCCCGTTGGAGGGAGATACCTAGTTAGGGAAAACGCTCGCTGGCCAATGGGTAGGTCGGCGCTGGTACTCGCCATGCAGCGGGAGAAGATAGTCTCTTCCCGCAAGGAAGAAAACATGCACTACACTTTCCGGGGCGAATGAACTTAGAAGTTATCGTGGCCGGAATCACTGATCAGCCCTTCAGTCAAGTAACAGGAAACTTTCTGCAGCGAAACGAACACCTCTGGTGACAACTCTCGGTCGCTGACCTGGTCTTGCACTCAGAGGGGGCAGAATGTCGTGACTTAAGCTCGCACGGAGTATTTATGGGACGAGGCCTAGCTCTTCGTATGCCATATTTGCTCAGGCGCGAATCTAGTCTTCCTGCGCCTCTAGCGGTCGAGGGCGAACCCCTAGGCTCTCGCCCGCCTCCCTCGCAACGAAGCCGAGAATCATGGAAAAAAGGCGGCGAATTTGATTATCTTAACACCGTGACGCCGAGTCACGTGGGTACGTAGAGAGAAGGCGGCAGAATGTAAACAAACTTCCTCGGAAACGAGCTTGAACTATAAACATCCCCACTTCAAAGTGAATTTCTATCTCTAATTTTATTCGTCCAGGTAATAAATAGTGGCAAGACCGCACTCTCATGGCTCAGGCACTCTCATGGCTCAGGCACTCTCATGGCTCAGGCACTCTCATGGCTCAGGCACTCTCATGGCTCAGGCACTCTCATGGCTCAGGCACTCTCATGGCTCAGGCACTCTCATGGCTCAGGCACTCTCATGGCTCAGGCACTCTTATGGCTCAGGCACTCTCATGGCTCGGGCACTCTCATGGCTCGGGCACTCTCATGGCTCAGGCACTCTCATGGCTCATGGCACTCTCATGGCAAGACCGCACTCTCATGGCTCCTAAGAACAATATTCTACATCACCATCCCAGCCCGACTTCGTGTTTTTGTCCCTTCGATACCAGTAGCTTTCATTTTCGTCCCCGCTGGGAGTTTAAACGATTCTGAAACAGGAAGTGGTCGTTGTTTAGTTTGTTCATGATAGCTCACTTTTTCGGCAACGCTAGGACAATGTTCAATTTATTTTCTAATTTATAAAATTGTGATCTTCAATAATTTTTCATCTGCAAAATCATCTACACTATTCTAAAACTAGTGGTGTTACGGGCAGAATGGCACAGACTTTCCCATATTAGTTGTTTATTTCCTTTGGTCTCGGTTAGCTATTCGATCTTGCCACTTATTCTTTCCTGCTGCCATCTATCGCCGCCCAAAATACATATTTTTTAAAAATTTCCTAATTTTTCGGTTTACTAATAATAGAACGGAAATATTATTTTAAGAATATTTAAGAACAGTAAAACCGCGTCCTAAATATCAATTATCTTTGAAAAATTTGTAGTAGTTTTTAAGAAACTGACGCTTACGCGCTTAAATATATTTGAAATTTGAAGCACTTTTTCACAGAAAAGTTTTGCATTTTCGAAAAGCTTTATTAGAAATTATTTGAAGCACATTAACTCACAAACGTAATTGTGTTCACAAATTGCTGGAAATATGCATATTACGGAGGTGAGAGATATTTAAAAAAATACATTAGTGAATTAAAAGAACACAAAATAAAACAAAATAATACCCTGAAATTAACGTTGTCGTATTTAAGAGTGCAATTAGCACTATCCGTTCGAAAAATTTGAAGAAAAAAATTAAAATAAAGAAAAAAGAAACAAAAACAAATCCCAGTACCAAGTCTAAGCCTTCCCTATACAAAGTGCATGTTGAACCCTCATTTTATAACTTCAAATAATCAGAACTGGCAAGACGGTGTCGTCGAGGTGCTCAGGATCAACATTCTACATCTCCAGGCAGCTCGACTTCCTCGTCTTTTTTTTCCCCCGCCCTCCGCCAGGAACAGTTTTCATTTTCGTCCTAATTTCCTCGCCGGGCCGGGCGTTTAAACGATTCCGAAACAGGAAACGGCGACTGTTTAGACTTCGGGAGACGCGTCGCGACGCCGATGCGATCTCATTACTCGGAGCTAAATGGCTTCCATTCAATTTTTAATTGCGTTGCTGTGATCCACCCACCCACCGCGTCGCGCGCTCAAGTCGCAAGCAGCAGACGGTCGGGGGGGGAGGGGGGGAGGGGGGTTATAGGGGGCTTTGGAGGGGAAACAGAGGAGCTACGCGCTTGCGAGGAGACTGTTTCGGAGACAGCGGAACTACGCGTTTGGCGACTGTTACGATCTTTTTTTGTGGGGTTGTTTTCGGTTTGTTTCCCGCGTGAAGTCTGTTAAATGGAGACGCACCCCCCAGTTGGTGGGGATGTGTTTGAAAAGCGTCGGCAACTAATGTCGGAAACGCTTAGATTCAGCGACATCACGCGGGCGTTTGAGACTAATCGAGCGCGGGGTACCGCAAGGTTCGATTTTAGGTCCTATCCACTGTCATTTACACGTGAACGATATGCCCTCGAACATTAAAAACAGAAGAACAGTTCTGTTTGCTAATGATACGAATGTTCTTTGCAACAATATTTTATGATATCAAAATTTTAAAATTGGTTTCTTAATAACAAATGACAAATGACCCACCCACCCACCCACACGCGAACTCAAGTCGCAAGCAGCAGACGGTCGGGGGGGGGAGGGGATGGGAGGGGTTATAGGGGGCTTTGGAGGGGAAACAGTGGAACTACGCGCCTGGGAGGAGACTTCGGCGTTTGGCGACTGTTACGATCTTCTTTGTTTGTGGGGTTGTTTTCTGTTTGTTTGCCGCGTGAAGGCTGTTAGATGGAGACTCATCCTCAGGTGGTGGGGATGTGTTTGAAAAGCGTCGGCAACTAATGTCGGAAACACTTAGATTCAGCGGACGCGGACGATTGAGGCCATTTGAGTACGGGGTACCGCAAGGTTCGATCTTAGGTCCTATCCACTGTCATTTACACGTGAACGATATGCCCTCGAACATTAAAAACAGAAGAACAGTTCTGCTTGCTAATGACACGAATGTTCTTTGCAACAATATTTTATGATATCAAAAGTTTAAAATTGGTTTCTTCATAACAAATGACAAGGAGAAAGGAAGCCCTACGCAGGGAAAACTGTTCAAACTGGTAATCGCGTTCGTTATTGAAAGGCTATTTGAGCCAATGGCAGCAAATGTATGAAGCAAACACCAAACTACACACGTACACCAAATTGTAGGTAGCGTTAGTCCCTGCTTGTGAAAGTACGTGTACATGCTAAATATTGAAAATAATAGAAAGCATCGATACATACCGCCTCCTAAGGTAGATGAGTTGCAGGTCATTATTGGCCTGCAGGGAGGAACGGTAAGAAGAGTCGGGTAGAAAAAGCGATAATTTTTTTCTAGTTACACGCCCTGATAGGGTAGTTTTATATGTGTAATTAAACACAATTGGTTTTAATTTCACACGTGGAGTAGCCAAACTAAGTAATTGCTTTGATGTTTGAGAGAAAATATATAATTTTGTTGTTGATGTCTGTAAGGAAATGGGCTGCAATCGAGTTTTAAACTACGCGTGCTTTCGCGCGACGCGAAACCGAACAATATTGATCTGGGAAGAAACTATGACTTCTTTCCGTGTATAGTAGTTGCCCCCTGTCTTACAGTACTCTTTCGGTCAAAAGAGAAACTTTTTTTGATTGAGCCTTAGGGCCTGGAAGAGCAAGCCCTTGCTTAAACTGCCTTCCATCAGAACGTGAACCACGTTTAGAACAGGCTTAGAACGAGGACGACTATCTCTCTCTCTCTCTCTCTGTCTCTCTATTTTTTGTCTCTCTTTTTTGTCTCTCTCTTTTTTGTCTCTCCCTCTTTTTTGTCTCTCCCTCTTTTTGTCTCTCCCTCTTTTTTGTCTCTCCCTCTTTTTTGTCTCTCTCCCTTCTTTTGTCTCTCTCTCCCTTCTTTTGTCTCTCTCTCCCTTCTTTTGTCTCTCTCTCCCTTCTTTTGTCTCTCTCTCCCTTCTTTTGTCTCTCTCTCCCTTCTTTTGTCTCTCTCTCTCCCTTCTTTTGTCTCTCTCTCTCCCTTCTTTTGTCTCTCTCTCTCTCCCTTCTTTTGTCTCTCTCTCCCCCTCCTTTTGTCTCTCTCTCTCTCCCTTCTTTTGTCTCTCTCTCTCCCTTCTTTTGTCTCTCTCTCCCTTCTTTTGTCTCTCTCTCTCCCTTCTTTTGTCTCTCTCTCTCCCTTCTTTTGTCTCTCTCTCTCCCTTCTTTTGTCTCTCTCTCCCTTCTTTTGTCTCTCTCTCTCCCTTCTTTTGTCTCTCTCTCTCCCTTCTTTTGTCTCTCTCTCCCCCTTCTTTTGTCTCTCTCTCTCCCTTCTTTTGTCTCTCTCTCTCCCTTCTTTTGTCTCTCTCTCTCCCTTCTTTTGTCTCTCTCTCTCTCTCTCCCCTTATCTCTCTCATCCCATCGCACATTGACGCATACAATCTTATTTGTTGTGTTTTATTTATAGTAGTTTATGCAATTGACTCTCCTCCCTTAAGAAACACGCTTTATTCACAGTTTGAAATAAATAAATCTGAATGGATGACGAGAGAAACTCCCAGCACATAAAGCGTTGAATGGTCACGTGGTCATTTGTTCGCGGTTTACGCTCTCTAAATTGTATCATGCTGGGCAAAAATCCACCCAACCTAATTTCACGTTGTTGCGTTGTATTTGTGTCCCGAACAACATCACGCATAAAAAAGCAGGCTTAATATATGTCGCTTATTCATCCTATTTTAGACAGAGGAGCAGCTTGCAATTCTGACAGAACGAGCCAAAACAGGCGGAATGGATTAGAGTCGGACACGAACTTGAAAATTAAGGGTGCCTAAATTAATCCCATTGAAATCGGTTTAGTCTTTCCAGATATTACCCCGGACAAAAATCGTAAAAACAAGAATCAAACAAAGAATGTAGTTTTGTATGATGTAAATGACCATCTATGATTATAAAGAGACATTTGTTTTAAAATCATAGGCACACATTTCTATTCTATTTATGTTAATAATTAGTCAGTGTTTACTTTTAGAATAAGAAATAAACGACGTGATTGGTTGTTCCTGAAGGAAAGTGTACTGCCCACTAGAAATTAAATAATAAGGCAGGCATAAGGCCAATGAAGTGGTAGCAAACAAAACCAACAATAAGAAGGCGAATACTACATATCCACATAACCTAATTTCACATTGTTTCGTTGTATTTTATTCCAAACAACATCATGTATATAAAGCAGGTCTAATCTAGTCGCTTAATCGTCCTATTTTAGAAAGAGGAGCAAGTTGCTGCAATTCTTACAGAACGGGACAATCGGATTGGATTTGGGATCGGCATGGTCGTGGAAATAAAAGTCCCTATTTTAGTAGTGTTAAGTTATGCCCACGCAAGTAAGAATGCTGCACGTTTTATCTAACAGCGAAAACCGCATCGAAATAGGTATAGCCGTCCCAAACATTACCCGGGACAATCAGTGACAAACAGACAAAAATCATAAAAACAACTGCATGGAGTGCATGAAGAGAAGTGTAGTGCTCAGAGAAAATTGTATATTAGGGCGGGCCAGTGAAGGGACATAGTGTAATGAAGAAATGAAATCATATACAACATAACATAACATAATAACAAGGGGAATATTACAAACATAACGAACAATATCTTATCTTTAATTATTGAAATTTCTTTGTTTCTGTGTTCCCTTGTGCTTCATTTTAGGTTAACAATATTTATTATCTTTATGATAATTATATATTATGACTATTATTATTATTATTATTATTATTATTATTATTATTATTATTATTATTTATATGCGCTGCCAGCTCCAGCGTTTTCCATGATATCCGATCTAAGCGGCATTGAGCAGTCGAGTGGTTTGGATTGCAGCCTCGAAATTAATGTTCCGTTCTCGCTCGTAATTAAAAAAAACAACGAAATTGGTTCAACGCGATTGATACATATTTCAGAGAACAATCAATGCTCATCGTGATCACTTTCATTTATGAGGAATTCTGCACCCCATCCAACATGCACACACGGACGCATACAAAGACGCGCTCGCGCACGTACACACTCTCACATTCGTAAATAAATCGACATGTCACAGATTTCAATAAATTTGAAAAACGAATGACTACTCAGTGATTCATTAACATTTTCAATTTCTCTTTAAGTTTTTTTTTCTGAATGATTTCTCGGTTCTATGAGGGATTTAACATTAAGCCCTCGACATGTTTATTTAAACTGGCTGCTTCGCGCTGGTTTGGTCTGTTAGTTTTTTTAATCCGATTGCATTTCACAATTTTTGTGTTTGATTTTATAAAAGATTTGAGAATATTGCATGCATATTTGTATTCATTAATCATTTAATATAATAAAATACGCATTGTCCCATTTGCTGGTGGCGCGAGAAAAAAGGTAGGAAGTTTTAAGGAGATTTAAGAGGATGTGAAAACCTAAAATATTTGCCAATGAGAATACAGGTTTGCATGCGCCGTAATCCAAAGAGTGGATTTCTTAGTTGGGTCTAGGCATTCCCCATTTTTGTCTTGTGACAATATTCACAGCGTACATGGCTATTTCGGCTGAAACCACCAGTGGTGAATTTGGCGAATGTAGAATTATCTATAAAACAATATTAATTGAATATATTTTATAATTTTTCAACGTACAACACATTTAAAATACCAAAGGTTTAATGCAAGATACATTAAAATAGAAAAAATGGGAAAGGACGTAAACTAACCTACAGAAAAAGTTCTTGGAATTAAGACTTCAAACATAAACTTCTTGAGTTTCATATATAAACTTCGTAGGTTTTAAAGGATTGTTCTAATTAACGATACATTGTTCGACGAAATATAACATTAAAGTGATCAAAATATTTGTATTTTTCTAACATGTAAAAATAGCATAAAATATACATTATATTGACGTCGTTAAATGCAAGATAATTCTCCGAGACTATTGACATGG
Organism: Gryllus longicercus; assembly: GCA_038098605.1. Classification (NCBI taxonomy): domain Eukaryota; kingdom Metazoa; phylum Arthropoda; class Insecta; order Orthoptera; family Gryllidae; genus Gryllus; species Gryllus longicercus. The sequence continues at coordinate 972,176 of JAZDUA010000039.1, read as the reverse complement.
AACAAGATCAGAATATTTTATTTGATATGATGAAATATTATTGATTTTATAGTGTATCCTTTATGAAAGCAAAAAGAGGCCAGGAAGTGCTGAAAATTCATTAAATCTTTATCATATTATTTGTTGAACCTAGTATTTCCTTGATAAAAAAAACTTACGTTTGTTATGTACACAAAGTGGAAGTTATTTGTCTAAATGTACATTATTTACACTGGTGACAAATTTTATGAATTACATCATTGAATTTTTCGCCTTGCAAAACTTTCTATTAACTTAAAATTGTACGTAATACGACTTTGGCGATCACACTGCGCGAAACAACGCTCTATTGATTGTGTCGGCACGTAAAAATTATCTGACGTCAGGTAAAGCGATAAAAAAGTTCCCAGCCTGCGTTGACTGGCTTTAACGGGCGGCCACAGCAGCCATGCCTCCCCCGCTATCCGTGTCGCTTTGCAAACAGAATTTAACACGAGTTGGATATTTACAAATAGAGTTAGGTGCGATTAAACTCATTGTTGGAACCCCACAATAAATCGAATAATATCCGAAAGAGAGAGAGAGAGAGAGACAGACAGACAGACAGACAGAGAAAGAGAAAGAGTGAGAGGATGAAATGAGGGTGGGAAAGAGCAGAGAGGGGCAGGGGCTGGGATGTGACGTATAAAACAAAAACTCGGCGGGTTCCGTGCGACATCTGTGAGCGGAAGAGTGAACTAACATACCCTCTGATCTTCGACAGCGTTCGATTGTTTTTTTTTTTTTTTTAATGTGTTTTTGTTATGTGGTTTGCCGACTTGTCACTTTCGCGTTTTTATCTTGAGTGTGTTTCGTAAAAAGACATGTTTTGCGTGATAATTCAATCTCACATGCATGGGAGAGAGGTTTTGTAATCGAGCAAATAAAACTTCCGCAAAACTATTTAAAGAACATCATAAAACGGTTCCAAATTATTCCAAGGTTCCGTGCAGCGTCGGTATATAGAACGAAAATAAAAATTCTAGTGTGCGTTTTCTACCATGTCGATGCCATTTATCATTTGTTTTACAATTGCTGTCTCCGAAAGCTCTCATCTCTCCGTGGACGCAGAGACAGATAAAGCATTACACATGACTGGGAAGTTGCATTTTACGGTTCTTGTAAGGTAGAATTTCAGTTTGCGAGATCCCTACTCTAACTCATACACAAGTTAAATTATGAATAAGTACATATGAAGACGAGCGGTTTTGGTAAGAATTAATTCTAAAATATTAGCTCTCTTGGAAAAGAGTCTACTTGCAATGGCAAATCAGCTATAGATTTCGACTATTTTTCGTTAACGTGCCCTTCTTTTAGGAAAAGACTTTCTTTCGCGAAAACAGGGCGAACGATTATTTGCTTAACTACATTCTCCACTGAGCTCAAGAAGACTTGTATTAATAGTAAAGCTACATGTATGACCAGGGACAAAAAAAGGGATCATTTTAGAAATTGTTTTGAGGCTCAGGGAAACGACGAAAAACGCGATGATGCTGTCTCTGATTAGGGACAGCAGTTGAGTGTTCTGGGAGTAGTTCACATTTTACTTCAAATTTTATTTTCATATTCTTTCTGTTTGATATGCATAAGTTGTCTCTGGCAAATAATTTGTTAAGACAATTGAATAACACATTGCATATGCTGTCTTTCATATTGATTTTTATGTCAAATTAGTGAATATTGTTCAGTGAAGAATTATCTGTAATATAAATTTATATCAAAGAACAGACATTATTGACAGTTGACAAAGAAGCATACTCTTTGAAAATTGTTGGCCAGCAACCACATATACATTATACTTCAATTGAAATAAATAAAGTATGGTTTTAAATAATCACTATTATTTTGGTGGCGAAGGATGTGGGAATTTCGACGAAGTAACTGAGATCAAATGATGCAAAACAGTCAGATACCTTGCGGTAACTCTTTCTGTATACGGTAAAGTGCTGACGATATCTCTAAAAAGAAAGTGCGAGGAAAAAGAGTGATTCCAATTAAACTCTTTACTTTGGAATACAAAAAATACAAACCACAGTATTTATAAAACAACAGAAGAGAGTATGTGTAGTACTTAAGGAGAAGGAACTTGGAAATGAAGTAAAAAACATAGTGCCCCGCTAATGCCTCTGAAAATGACTATTGGAAAATGAGCTTTCGTGTGCCAAAGGTAGAACATATGCGGCATAAAGACATGCGACTAATGATGGATGTGGAAAGATCCATCGTAGCCACGGTTGTAGCCTCCAGTTTGATATGGCCACGAACATGTCCAACGGCGGTTCACATAAGGTGGCCAAAGGAAGTCTGTTGGTTGTTGACACAAACAACAACAAAAAGCGCGGTATATCACCTAGAAATGAGAAGAAAGATGTATGGAGAAAATGTGTCCACGAGATGGAGACTCGGTAGACTGAAAATATTAAAAGTTGAGAAGTGAGAAACAGTGTCAACCGTAAACACGGAATTATATTATAATTCAACCGATTAATTTTTTTTAAATATCCTAACTGTTAACCAGTGGATAACTATTTGGGAATTACAAATTTCAGCCTCCCCACCTGCTCGTTTGATTTTGCCTCGCTACACTTCTGCTCGTACCATCCTCTTTACTTGCCCATCGCGTTTTTCATCTGGGCGGTCTCTGTGATCTACCCTCTCTCTCCCTCTCCCCCTCTTCTCCACTCTCTCTCTGTCTCTTTCCCTCCTCGGTTCGCCCGCCCCTTCGCCCCTCCCTTTCGCGTTTATTGACATTTATTTATGCGCCGGGCGTCCCGTCCTGCGCGCAATTTTTTTTGTCGTCTCTCTCTTTTTTTTGCTCGCCGCCGCCGCCCCCGCCGCCGCCGCCCCCGCCGCCGCCGCCCCTGCTAGCCCGTCGTGTCGCTGGCGCCCCTCACCGCGTCCAGACCAGGCCACTGCGCTGCCCTGATGGGTCGGTTTTTCATTCGTTCGCGTAGCGTACTTTTTTATTTCTTCTTTTTTTTCGTAGTGGTGTTAAGGTTGAATTCGAACTAAGCTACTACGCTGTCCCGGTCGGTTTTTTCCATTGGTGCGCAAAAGGGTAGTATTTTTTTGTCTTTTCTGTGCTAATGTCGAATTCCAATTTTTTTTAAATTCGTACGAGAGAGATTTTTTTTTTCTTTTTTCGTTAGATGGGCTGAAGGTATTAAGGAGACGTAGACATTATATTTAAACTAAGATTATTTACCTGTCGGTTTTACATTGAATCCCTGGAGTATTTCTATGCCGAAGTGGAGGTGTTGGAATATTGAGGTAGAATTTCAATCAAGTCGCCACGTTTGTTAATTTTTCATTCGTTGGCGTAGAGTATTTCTGTTGGGTTGAGGGTTGTAATTGGGGTTGTTTTCAGACTAAGCTGATATGCCTGTTGGTTTTCCTTCAGTTCGCGTAGTTAGTTGTTTTTTTTTGTTCTAATATTGGAGACGAATTTCAAATATTACATTCGTAGGTGCAGGATATTTATTATTAATTCTTTTTTGTTGTGTTGGGGTTAAATTTGAACAAAACTGCTATTTCTGCTATGTTCTTAGCATACGTAATTTTCTTTACATCTGTCTGTGTTTAATTGGTTGAAAAAGTACTTTTGCTATAAAGTTGAGTATGAAATAAATTGCACAAATGGGTTTTTCGTTCTCTGCCGAGAGAATTTTTTTATCTTAAATATTGTATTAAGAGAGGAGTAATGACTGAGAAGTAAAATAAGCTGTAACGTTCATTCTTTTTCATTGGTTCGTGAGGTTTTCTTTTGTGGTAATCTGTAATTTGAATACTTCACCCAACTACGGGGACTTCTAGTTAGTAAGTGACCGTAGTTGAGAAATAGAGGTATGCCGGGAAAACAGAAGATTTAGTCCATTTCACTTCCTTCCTTTATTTTAATCTAATCTACGCATCCTTTCTGCTTATCTCCTGTATTTATTTATTTTTTACAATAAAGTTTTGACTGATAATCCTACTTATTTAATCTGATAATTAAAAAAATTGATGGTTCTTCTAAATGCTTTGATTTAGCGCTATGAAAGTGCAACGTAATTCTTCTCTTATTTACAGATTATGCAATTTTTGAGCGTATAAAGTTACTTTCAAGTCTGACTTGCAGTCATTTTGAGAGAAGGTATTTTTGGTTGAAAATACTTTTCAAAAAGTGAACAATTTGTAAACATTAAGTGCTTATCTTCTTTCTCTTTCCTCTTACGCTACGCTTTTTTAAATATCTAGTCTGTAGACGCCCATTCTTTTATCGTGAGTCTCTGAGGTACTATTAGATTGAGTTTGAAACAAATGTTACACATCAGATTGCTTGCTTTCCAATGGCCGAATAGTACATTTGTACATGGCGTAGATCTTAGCTCATCGTTGAAACAGGTCATTCTGTAAATACTTCGTAGGAAATGTCCATACGTTGAATAACGAGTGTGGTTTAGTGGGTGAACCACTTCCAGACCACTGTGGTCTAGCACCTGTCTCTCACCTTCGCTACTAGGATTCGAATCCTAACGACCCCAAATGGAGGAATCTGTTAGCCCACGGTATTTACACGAGAAAACATTCTAACAAATTTAGTTTTTCGAAGGAGGTAAAGTTTAGTTTATCGACGGGCTTCCCAATCGGATCTAATTGGTTCCGAATTCGTGCTCCCCTTCTTGATAGAAACGTTATTTTCCAGCTAGCTTGATAGCTGATATATGGCCATTCATTTGTTTCTGGATAATAAAAGTTTTTTTTACTTCTGCTCAAGTATTGGAATTGATTTTCTTTTTTAACGCAAGGAATTATTTTTATTTATTTATATCCACATTTCTAGTCTTAGTTCGTCTTTTGTGAGATAGAGTAAACATACTGGTAAATGTCTAGAAAAATGGTAAGGCACTGTATCAACATTATAATGGATATTATAATAATAAAAATTATCCTAGCCGATCGGATGGCCGAGATCGCTAAGGCAGTAGTGCCGGAGTGGTTTCGGACCAGAAGATCGCGGGTTCGAGTCCCGCCTCGGGCATGGATGTATTTGTGTATTTGTGTATGTCTGTATGTGTTGTCCTTTCACCCCCATTATCATCATTTCATCTTCCATACACAGGGTTCCCCAGGGCTAACAACCGTGGGGGATAAAAATCGGATCCAGCTAAAATGCGGGTCCCCCCCAAAAGTTGTTGCAAGCACCTGCCACCGTGATAATAAATAAAAACTGAGCCACGGTAAATGCAGGATGCTTGCATGCGTGGTCCTAGTCGGCCGATTAACGAAAGAAAAAAAAAAGAAAAAAAAAAATCCTTTGAGTGGCTCATAAACAGTGTACTAGGTTCCAGTGCTGCAGTCCCGAGTTTGGTTCCCGGTCAGGGGGAAAATAGAGCTGTAGGTTTCCATTACAACCGTCTCAATTTGTATAGCTGTGTGACGAAAGAAAAAGCTCAGGCAGGCGAAGTAAACTAGGTACGGCTATGGAATACGTTGTGCTTGCCTCGTGACTCCCTTACCCCTCCCCCCCAATGGATAATAAATAAAAACAAGGTCCAGGCCTGGGAACATTGCTAGTTGGAAAATGTCGCATTTATCCGATTCTACAATGTCAGAAACGTACATAAATAATAATTTTTTGGACTGATCATATTTATGGTTTACTGATTCACAGGTTCATAATAGGTTTTTATCACAAATGACAGACTCGGTTCGCTGTAAATATCAGCTATTGTCACTGTTGACAAACCTCAATCGTATCCGGGTTATTTGTTTTTCAGTCTAATGACGTTAGTGATTATAACAGACCGCGGCTGTTAAGAATTGCTTTATTTTCCACTGTTTGACTGTTTTCTTGATTAACCAGTACGAGTACACTGATTTCTTTAAAAATAACCTTCAGGTTGCAAGCAGTTTCCTAGCATAAAACCAGATCTAGTGACTCGGTGTATCTTCAGTACTTAGCGCAATGTATGTGGGATGTTCTGTATAACGCTATATATTGCACTTCATAGTCGTTTGAATGACCTGGGACTGTGAACAAGGTCTTGGATAGTTTTACAGGAATTAATCTCAGTGCTCCAATAAGTATCGGGACGACCTGTATTTTTACGCGTTTTTTTTACGGATTCGGCTAATCTCGATTTTCAAACTAATGACTTTAAGCCGTTTCTCTACTTCCTTGGTTGCGATCACGACCCAACCACATCTACTAGCATTTGAATAATAAGTGTAGTCAGTACAACCATTTTCATTTGATATGAGTAGCTTTCTTCAGATCAGCACCATCATCATCATCATCATTGTCTTCATGAGCTACAGATCTGCGATCTGGAAACCAGGAATCTGACTAGGGTTTTTAAACAGCAGATTTGATGACGATGGCTAAGCAGTCGAAAGCTGCTTTTAAAATAAATAAAACTGTTTTGAAACGGCAACATAGTTGCACCAATGTATACGAGAATACTCTATTACGAGAGTTGTTGTTATTATTATTATTGTTATTATTATTATTATTATTATTACTATTATTATTACTATTATTATTACTATTATTATCACTATTATTATTATTACTATTATTAGTAGTAGTAGTAGTATTACTATTAGCCTGTTTATCCCTATTAGGGCAAGGGCCTCTTGCACAGGGCAAGGAGACTTACATTATAAAGTTGGTCCTCGAGCAGCCTCCTCGAGGACCGAGAGCTACAATACTTTGCGCAAAATGTGGGTTGTTCCCAAAAAAGCAGTGTGTTTATAAATTACGGTCTTTTGAATGAGTTGGGAAGTTAGTCATGTTCTTACACATAGTTTTTAGAACAAATCCCAGTTTGCGTTTATGATTTTGTAGACCAATCGCTGTTTTTTTTTTTGCCGAGTTAGAAGCTTTCGTAGCGTATGTAACAGTTTGTTTTGGCTTGCCTGAGCGCAGCCGCGTGCTCCTCAAGAGCCGAACCAGAACCCCCGCCCCCGCCCCCGAACCGCCCCCATTGCCCCTTGCCCCCCAGCGACGGCCCTCTTCGCAGCGGCCCTAGTCGCGTTATGATAATCCGCAGCGGCCCCGTGTTTGCTCCAACCGGCTCGAGGTCGGCCTCCGTTACCCACCTCGCCCCCGCCCCGCCCCCGCCGCCGCCGCCGCCGCCGCCTACCGCGGCCGAGTTAACGGCCGGTGTCCTGATTAGGTTAGCGCGGTCGCCGGTGGCGGCGGCACCTGTCCGACCGCGGCCGCCGCCGCCGCCGCCGCCGGCCACGACGTGCGGGGGCGGGCGTGCCCTCGACGAATGGGCCACCGCCGGCACCCCTCGATTCGCCCACGACGGAATACGCGGGCGCCGCTGGAGCGACGTTGTATCTAGCGACAGTCGGTCTGTTCACTGCTTACTTCGGTCGCACGTCACAGGCGTTGGTCGTTAATCACGTAAGTGTAGTTGTTGTGTATCTCGAGAGGTGAGACACTGGGAGAGGTGGTTCGGAGCGTCAGCTGATGTCACGGTAGTGCCTCTGACAGTTTTGTTCACTGCTTACTTCGGTCGCAGGTCAACGGCATTGGTCGTTAATCCCGTAAGTGTAGTTATTGTTGTATCTCGAGAGGTGACACCGGGAGAGGTGATTCGGAGCGTCAACTGATGTCACGGTAGTGCCTCTGACAGAATGATCTTTGACAGGTGATTGGATTTTCGACACTAACTACATAGCTTGGTCGAATTCAGCCGCTGTCTGGAGGATAATTCTACCAGCCCGCCGCTCTGATCGGTACTTTTCCGTGATTTCTCTGATCAACAGCTGGCGAGTGCCCGAGCTGTGCCCTAATATACAAACCACGAACCGCACGCGATCTTTCCTTCCTCGTCCTATCGTTACCCCTTACACACACTTACACAAACTTAAATTACTATTGCACACATGCTGGGAGACTGGCATGGCGGAGTCACGAATACGCAACGCCAGACACATTCTTTATCTCCACCGATCGCTTTTCGCTCGAAGTGAGTAAAAACCTCTCATTCTGCCCTGCTATCTAGCAAGTCATGTGCTAACAGCCGTGACGCTCGAGCGAAATCGTCTCGTCATACTCTAGTGCGAACTCGGTTAAAAGAAAAAGTGCGTCGACTTCCTGTTCGAAATTGAAACTTTTGAGGTTTTCTAGTTCTCCCGTACAGCGCTACGAAGAACTTCGGGTTGTTTTAGGCCAAGATGGCGGCCAACGTGTGGAGCTGATGTCATTTCGTTCTAAACACGATGTATACGTCGACTACGTTATAATCATATGTTTAAAAACATCGATGGATTTTAGTTGATGTATTATTAACATCGATGTTCTAATTTTGAACATTCTGAACATCGATGTTTGCCAACAACGATGTATTGTCGGGACCGCATGTGCTAGAATGCGAGTTCGATGTCTGTATGAATGTTGTCTGTATGAATGTTGTCTGTATGAATGTTGTCTGTATGAATGTTGTCTGTATGAATGTTGTCTGTATGACTGTTGTCTGTATGAATGTTGTCATCGATGTTTGTATAAAAACCTCGATATTTTAAACATCGATATATTGGTTCCGAGGTTTTAAAGGTTTTAACCATGATTCATTGAATCCGATTGAATCATCGCTATATTGAACATCGATGTTTTGTGCTCGATGTTTGTAAGTTTTCGATGTTTTTTCATGGAAGGAAAATTTTCATAAACACAATTTTGTAAGGGTTAACATATGAAGTAATAACGGACGAACTTTGTACGACTTTGATTGAGCACACTGTCACTCCTACGAGATGATTCTGATGTTCTAGTATTTCCTTCGTCTTTCATCTTATTTTTTACATAAGAGAGTTCTTCTATAACTTTTATTTTCAATTACATTTTATTTATAAATTAATAGACACGAACAATATCAAACTTTGCTACGCATGAAATAAATGTCAGCGGTTATGAAAACTTTAAAATATTGATGTTTAAAAATATGGATGAATTTTGGGATATGTATTATTAACATGTTTGGGCAACATTGATGTTTTGTTTTCGATGCGCATCATTTGTATTTTGAGTGCGGGTTAGCTTGTGCTCGTGTTTGGGTCCGCTGGTGCTGGAGTGCGGGTTCGATTGTGCTGGAGTGCGGGTTCGATTGTGCTGGAGTGCGGGTGCGCTAGTGTTAAAGTACGGGTGCGCCAGTGTTAAAGTACGGGTGCGCCAGTGTTAAAGTACGGGTGCGCTAGTGTTAAAGTACGGGTGCGCTAGTGTTAAAGTACGGTTGCGCTAGTGTTAAAGTACGGGAGCGCTAGTGTTAAAGTACGGGTGCGCTAGTGTTAAAGTACGGGTGCGCCAGTGTTAAAGTACGGGTGCGCCAGTGATAAAGTACGGGTGCGCTAGTGTTAAAGTACGGGTGCGCTAGTGTTAAAGTACGGGTGCGCCAGTGTTAAAGTACGGGTGCGCCAGTGTTAAAGTACGGGTGCGCCAGTTTTAAAGTACGGGTGCGCCAGTGTTAAAGTACGGGTGCGCCAGTGTTAAAGTACGGGTGCGCCAGTGTTAAAGTGCGGGTGCGCCAGTGTTAAAGTGCGGGTGCGCCAGTGTTAAAGTGCGGGTGCGCCAGTGTTAAAGTACGGGTGCGCCAGTGCTAGAGTGCGGGTGCGCTGGTGCTCGTGTGCGGGTGCGCTAGTTCTCGAGTACAGGTGCGCTTATGCTCGAGTGCAGGTGCGCTAGTGTTAAAGTACGGGTGCGCCAGTGCTAGAGTGCGGGTGCACCAGTGCTAGAGTGCGGGTGCGCTGGTGCTCGTGTGCGGGTGCGCGTGCGTTGGCGCTGGAGAGCGCGTGCGCGGGCGCGGGCGCTCACCTGCGGGTACCGGTTGATGGGGTTGGGGTGCGCCGCCGTGGCGTAGGGCTGGTAGCCGCGCGCCGCCGCCGCCGCCTGGTGGTGGTGGTGGTAGATGTTGCGCACCATGGAGCCGTTGCAGGCGCCCGGCAGCACGGAGCTGCTCAGCGACTTCTGCAGCTGCTTCTCCTGCTTGCGGTACTTGGCGCGCCGGTTCTGGAACCACACCTGCGCAACGACACGCACACACCGCTGGCATTAGCAATCATCATACTGCGGGAGATGTTACTTTGGGAGGGACTGTGCAGCGGCTTGTCAACGTTTTCATGGCGGCGGTAGGCGGCGACACACACACACACACACACACATACGTCCGTAGCTACAGTAAAATAGCAGTCACTATACTGCGGGAGTTGTAACTTTAGGATGGACTGTGCAGTATCTTGTCGGCGTTTTCATGGCGGCGGGAGGCGGCGTCACATACACACACACACACACACACATACAAACGTCCGTAGCAACAGCAGAATAGCAATAACTATACTGCGGGAGATGTTACTTTGGGATGGACTGTGCGGCAGCTTGTCAACGTTTTCATGGCGGCGGGAGGCGACGACTCACACACACACACACACACACACACAGAAACCACGTGGTAAGAGCAAAGTAGGAATCACTATACTACGGGGGTTGAAATTTGGGAGTGAAAGTTCGGCAAAGTCTCCTCATTTCCACGTCGGTTGCAGGTGGCGATTGATGGATGGTTTTCGGCCCCTTCAGCTGCTGTAGTCGATACTCCCGTTAGTGTAGTGAATGTTATTATCCTGGAAGGTGGTGTTTATCGTTGGATGGTGAGACCCGGTGCCGATCTACACGACGACTTGTGGAGAATTTCCTACTGCAAGTATCTCCCCCGACGGGCCACCGCTCGAGCTGGGACAAGCTCTAAGCTCCCGGCTGATCTCCCGACATGTAGCGCATGTATCTGTAAGCGAGTGTAAGGAAGGGGTGAATGTAGCACAAGGAGGAGGAAGGAAAGATAGCGTGCGGTCCGTGGCCCGTTTGTTACGGTTCTGCTCGATCATTCGCCTGGTGTTGATCGCAGAAACCACGTAAAACTACCTGGTATTCTCGTCCAGACAGCGGTTCAATTCGATCTACCCATCAAACTGGTGTTGAAAATCCGCCACCGACGAGTCTCGAACCCCAGAGCCTCCCGCTTAGGGTCGCTGAAGGGAAACATTAATCGGAGTTGTCAGTAAAAATTTAACGTAACTAATTCTACGTAAATCGTTAATCGAAATTGTTGGCTGAACGTAAGACCATACACACGGTAGCAGCTGTTTGCAAAGACCATTACACATTCGGAGAAGTGCTCAGAGATACTGTAAAATGAACGCTGATTTCAGTTACTATTCGTAAAAACAAGAATAGAAAAATTTAAGTAAAGTACTGATTAATAAACAGGTGTGAAATAATGATCTTTTCGCGGTGTGCAGTAACTGTATTCCTGAAATCCAGATTCTCTGTTTCTACCCGTTGTCTAGGCTGCTGCACTAATATTCACCTGGAACTGATCAGGGAAGCAAGTGATCAAAGCCGTCGACCTACGAATTTGTTTCTGGTAGGCGTCACAAACTCACGATGTCAAATTTCTGGCACCTCACTGGGTTCGAACCGCGACCGTCCAGAAAATGGAACGGGCGAGTAAATTGAACGATTGGCAAGTTATGAAGAATGAAGTTATTTAACTGCATTTGAAGTAGATGCATCGTTTTGTTCTTTACGAAGGAAAAAAGGTAGAGGTTTGGTGAATTTTAGACACAATTGCTCCATTTTTATGTCACGAGATTAAGAAAATACTTCCATGGAATCTACATTAAAACCTTCCGTAAATGTACCCTTAATTGATTCGAAGTTCACAATCGTCTAATTATATGAGTATTTATACGACCTTGATATACATGCGCAACTTCAGATAAACAAATAGCATGTTGGAAACAAAACCTTCACGATGTTCATCCATATTAAATAATTCTTGACACAATTCAGACATCTTTCCTGTGGCTCAAGAAAGGTTTGGTATCTCTAAACCGAAAATTTAGAATTGACATGGTCAGAATTTATTCATTGTCGTCAAAGAAATCCCATGTTCAATATGTAAAGCGTCAAATCCAGAAGTAGAAGGATTGTAATATAAGGGACACGGGAAGAAATATAGTAAAATTACATATTGCAGAATTATCTCATTGCGTAAGGTGGGATCGGAAAAAGTATAAGGTAACTGCAGGTAATTTTGCTGATGGGATTTTGGATAAGAAAAGTTTAAATGCTATTTTTATCGAATCATTCCTTTGTTGAACTACTTTTAAAGCACCGAGTGTCTTCTTGAAATTGGTTTAAAGTGTAGACAAATAAAAACTAACCTTTCGAAAATGATAGAAATAAAATAAAATTAGTAACATTTTTAACGTTAAAAACCGGGAAAAGCGACAAAACACTAGAGAAACATAAGAAGATAAAAATAAAAAAACAGGTAGTTGAAATAATATTAACAAAATTAAAGAAGCAATACACAGTCATCCTGAATTTCGATTAAAAATACGGGGTGGAAAGCCAAAGAAAACTAAGTTTTTCTTTGAGATAAGGGAATGTTGAAATAAAAGTACACCTATGTGGAATCCCTAAGAAGAAAGTAAATGTTTTCTCCCATATTTCTGAGGATTTTTAAAGAATATGGTGAACTCGCATTGCAACCCTGTTTCATATTTTGTGGTTAGCGTTGTGCGAAGAAATGTCCAACAGCACAGCTGTAAAATGCCTGCAAATTGAATAGTTTGCCTTCGTTAGATCATTACACGCAGCAATAACTGTAAATTAGGCAAACTTAATATCCGTTATTTAATTCTGTCACCGGTGATTACATTTCTCTGTATAACTGGCACGCACATCGTTATTTCGTTTGTTGTAACCAGATCTCGTTTTGTATTTACATTGGCACCGTTTCAAATCCACAAACCAGCTTCCGGCGTGGTTAATCTCTCCGGTCTGCAGGTAGCAACGTGCATTTTCAGATTTGCATGACTTTTAAGAATGATCTAAAGTTGCAGTTATAGATGTAGAAGCCTCTAAATGTCTTTCAGTTCTCTTTAATTAATAAAGCTAGTCTCTATTTTGTAACCTAACAGATCGAGCAGAGTACAGCACTTCACAATTATAATTTTACTGGATGTACTACCGATAGTAACAATAAATACGACGTTTATATTAACTAGGATGCTTTATAAATTAATAATTTAGTGTTTAATTAATCTTATGTACTGATTATTTTGCTTCCGGGCATGTCAACTGTTATCACTGGCCCCTTAGTGTAGTGCATGTTAATCTCCGGAAGGTGACACCGGGGAAGGGGGCCTGTAGAGCACCTGTAAAGCGAGCTTGAACCCCGTTACATAATTACGTGACCCTTGTGACATCCCCCCTCTATTCACAGAAAGAAAAATACATTATATACTAACAATAAAAACCATTTGTATTAATTTTATTGAAATTTATTTAATCATTGTGTTTATTATCAATATGAAAAATTATTATAATTAACGTTAGAATTAGTTGGTAATGCTAAAGGCTTCTATCAATAGCATCGGAGACAATCTTTGAGGAAGAATACTTAGGCGAGACTAATTCTGACAACACGCCCTGCATTGCCTTCGTAGATGGTGCATTGGCGAGAGACTATTTGTGCCAATTTAATCGGATTCTATGTAGAACATAGTTCAGATCATTTTTCGTAATTCAACACATTCAATCAATATATCATTGAAAAAAAAGTTATATTTATTGTATCAGTTGCCACATAATATCTTTAATTTATTTATATTTTTAATTAATTTGTTAATATTTTAATGTTCTAGTATGTGACAGAATAAAAAAAATATTTCCGCAAAAGTTGAAAAATTATTAACGTTAAGTAACACGAAACTAATACCCCCTTTCCCCTACGTAACTCAGTATAACGCTACCTCTTCCTTCCCTCTTTAGCGTTACGTAATTTATGGACGACCCGCAACACATTCCGGTCAGATGAGATGCTAGAATATTAGTTGATACCCTGAGCGACCTCATCCGTTTATAGCCTGCTTAACACATTCCTTCACTTCACGCAGCACTTCAGAAATAGTTCACTTAATTGCCGCTCGATGTCGCATAACAATCACTCGTATTACGGTTTGCCGTATTACGGTCCGTGGATGCCCTTCCCTTCACAGAGCGTTCAGTCGCTTCGGGGAAGCCCCGGCCGAGGCCGCCGCACCCTCCGCCGCCCCGCCCCCCGCCCCCGCGCACGTGCCGCGTTGCCATGCAGCGAGGGCGCGGGGAGATGGCGCCAGAATTTTTATCGTTCCTGCTCCTCTACCCCCCCCCCCCCCCTCAAACCCCCACCCCGACGGACCCTTCCATCTGCCTCGCTCTGCGACGGACCCTGTTCTGCTGACGGGCGAAGTTCAATCGATTTTCGAGAAGGCGAGTTTTAGTAGTCGAAAATAATCGATTTTATTTTAAACGATTCTAATGATCGCAGACCGACGTTGGCTATAGACTTGCCATTCTAGGAAGCTTGCGGAAAAAAATAATTTAAAAAGCCTTTTTTCTACTCATATAATTCTTTTACTTAATGACTGCAACCCGTTGCATGCGAAACATATTTAATTGTGATGCACGTTCTTGACCAATCACACAGAAGTTTACAAACCAAGTATTGACACTTCATTAACCATTGAGTATCGTTCTAGTAAATGTTTCGTTCGGTTATATACATTAAAATTGCATTTAATATTATTTGAGACCTGCGCTCTAATGAAGCTGTTGAATGAAAA